>WHVE01000730.1:0-66006 GCA_015178995.1 Trichophaea hybrida
CATCCATCTGACTCTGGTAGGTCTGTGATAAAGTCGACTGATATGAATGACCATGGTGACGATGGTAATTCCAATGGATGTAATAATCCATGTTTCGCATGTCGGGGACTTTTCGTTCTTTGACACGAGTCGCATTTGTTGCAATAGTCTCGAACTTCTTCTTCTAACTTGGGCCAGTAGAAGTTTCTGGTGATAAGTTCCATGGTACGTTCTCTTCCGAAATGTCCTGCCACCTTGGAGTCGTGTTCTCGTTTGAGTACTTCTTTTCTAAACCCGTTGGTGCGTATAGCCTTCCTTTCCATACCAACATCCCTTCTGTATCTACTCCAAATCTTTCGTCCACGTTCTTTTCCTTGTTGCTAACTTTTCTTAATATCTCCTTATATTCTTCATCTTTTTCTACTTCAGTAATCCATCTTTCTTTCATTCCGGTTGTTAATTTTTTAACTGAGAATCCGGAAAATGAGATTTCTCCTATTTCCTCATCATCAATATCCATTGTTCCAATGTTCATCCAAAGTTCTGGTCCTAATAAAGCTTTCTTTTCTGTACTTTGCGTACCTCCCTCTCTAGAGATGAACTCCGGACATCTTGACAAGGCATCTGCTTTTCCATTTGCTGAACCTTTTCTGTATACGATTTTGAAATTATATTCTTGTAGTACTTCTGCCCATCTGGCTTGCCTTCGATTAAGTTGATTGGTTTCTTTGAAGTACTGTAGATTCATATGGTCAGAGAAGACGATAGTCGTATGTGTAGCTCCTTGAAGGTAGCATCGCCATGTTTTGAAAGCGTATACTATGGCAAGCATTTCTTTGTCGTATATTTGATAATTGATTTCGGCAGGTGAGAATTTCTTGGAGATAAAGTCGACCGGGTGCATTTTACCGTCTTCAAATTTTTGCGATAGGATTGCTCCCATGGCGAAGTCTGAGGCGTCAGTCTCGACTACTGCTGGTCGATCTTCTTCATAATGTCGAAGAATTGGAGTATTTTCTGCCGCAAACAATATGCATATTTTGTAGTAGGCCGTTTTTGTGGGTCTCCGAACATGAAATTCTTTCCATCTCCTTTCAACGTATCTGTTATTGGTGCTACGATTCCGGCGTATCCTTTTATAAATCTTCGATAGAAGTTCCATAATCCTAAAATGATTTGAACCTCTTTCTGTGTTTTCGGTATTGGCCATTTGGTTATTGCTTCGCTTCTGCTTGGGGCCATTTTCAATCCTTTTCCACTAACTAGAAATCCCAGGAATTCAACTTCTTGTTTATCGAATTCGCATTTGTCGATTTCCACCACTAACTCGTTGTCCTGAAGGACCTGGAGTATTTTTCCTACATACTCATGGTGTTCTTCTCGAGTTCCTTTTGTTGCTATCATAACGTCGTCAATGTAGCATACTGTGACATTATCGTGGTGTCCTAGGAAAGGTTGTAGGATTCCGTTCATCCATCTTTGAAATGTAGCAGGTGCGTTTGTTAACCCAAACGGCATTACCATATATTCGTAGGATCCAAACTTGGTTCTGAAAGCTGTTTTCCATTCGTGTCCTTTTGCCATTCTTACCAGGTGATATCCGGATTTAATATCCAACTTCGTGATCCACTTAGCTCCTTTCATTCGATTTTGTAATTCGTCCATTAGAGGTAGTGCAGTTTTGTCTTTGACCGTAAGATCATTTAACCGTCTGTAATCCACACAAAGACGTAATCCTCGGCCGTTAGGTTTTGGTACGAATAAAATCAGGCTTCCTGCTTGTCCCTGCGATGGTTGAATTTTCCCTTCTCTTATCATTTTATCGATGTATTCTCGCAGTAGTTTTTCTTCTTCTCTTGATAATTGGTATATTGGTCTGACTTTAACCTGATCATCCGATGTTTTGAGGTTGATTTCGTGATCGTGAGGGCCATGATTTGGTAATTTCTCGGATTCCTGGGGATCAAACAGTAATAACCATTTATGGTATTGAGGTGGTAGTTTCTCTGCTAATTGAGTTGTATTACTGAATATGACTGATCCGATATTTATCGCATCGCTTCGAAAAACTATTCGATCATCGTACGTGATGTTCCAGTCTGGGTTTTTCTTCCATGATTGTAACATTTGCTTCCGCACTCTGTGAAGTGTAGGTGACCGTATGACGTTCCTTGTGCTTTATGTTTCCCCAAATACCACGCTGGTATTAATACGTCGTATTCTTTTTGCATTGGTGCTACTTTGAATGTTTCGAGTGATCGATGGTTTCCAAAGGCTAAACCTAGCGGAATGGTATACATACCCGGTAGTTTTACCTTGTTTCCTCCAAAGTCATTTGCTCTGACTGAGTTTTTCTTTTTGACCACTGGTACTTTAAACACTTTTGCACATTGTGGTGATATTGTGAAAGATGTGGATCCTAGATCTAACATTGCTCGTACTGGGAATTGTTTGCTGTTTCCAGTTCCGTCATCGTAATCTATAAAGAACTTATAGATTGGTCTTTTTCCTATGCGTGTTTGTGGAATTTTGTGTAGTTTTTTGACTTCGTAAAACACAAAGTCGTCTGATGTGTTTTGTCGCTTAATTGAGTTTTCTTCCTCTGTGGGAGGTTGTTTGCGTTTTGTAGCCATCCTTTCGTCAATGACTGGGCCGTAGCAGGTCCTTTTAATCTTTTTAGTTAGTTTGAGGGGTATACTTACTTATTGCGCAACTACCGTCCAGCGGTTTCATCCCTTCCGGAATCCTCAAGGTTGCGACTCGTATCTATATAAAGGCTTTCTCCCGCCTAATCACCAAAATCCTTCACGAAAAAAACCGTTCTATTATCTCCTTACTCCGAGATGTCTTCAGTTTGGTTCCACCAATCATTCGCAATATCCTCACTGCTATCCTCTGTTATCTCATCTCCCTCGGATGTTTGTACTTGCCCTTCTTTTTCCTTATCACTCTCAATTTCGTATTCGTCGATTGGCATATCCTCCAATTGGTCGAAACCTCCTACTTTCAATTTTTGATATCCTTTGGGAAAGTCCGCCGTTCCGCTGGTGACTTTTACTGCTTGGAAGCACTTCATTGTTCCGTGTGCTCCTTTTCGCCCCGAAGGCCATGCACACCGTATGCATTCCTTTGCCGCCCTTCTTCTTTTCTCTTCCTCTGGTGGGACTCCTTGAATCATTTGTGCGTAGGTTTTTCCATCTGCACTTTTGAATGCTCGAGGTACTGATCCTTTTTGATTCGCTGGTGCGTATGTTGTTTGTTTCTTGAAACGAGAGTTTTTTCTAAAAGGTGTTTTTTGAACTGACCCTGCTTCCGAGACTCGTCCTGATGCTTTGGGCGTCTTTTTAATCATTCCGAAGTTTTTTGCCGTGGCTTGCCATATTTCCACATTCTTTCCAGCGTTGAGGATAATTTCCCTCAATTCTGCGTCTGTTTTATCCGCTGGATTCAATGTTGACAGTTGTTTGAATACCTGTACTGGGAGTTGTGACATTAACATGGTTCGATAGGCCACGCCAGTTATTCTGGCTTTTACGTTCAGAGTGTCGTATTCCGTAATCATATCCTGGATGTTTCCCTCGTATCTTACTTCCATAATTGCTTTGTACGCTGCTTCTTGTTGGAACTGATTATGAAATCTGGCATATATTGCGGCTCGGTAATCCATCCAGCTTCTTTCACATATTCCGGTAGACGCTTCTGTTTCCCATTGCATATGCCATGCTAGGGCGTGTCCTTCTAGGCGACCTCTGCAGTATTGCATTTTTATTCCTGGTCTAGGGAATAAGTAGGGTTGGTCTGCGATATATGTTTCCATGGTCATCCACCATGTGTTGAAGTCCTCAGAACTTTTTCCCGCGAACTTGGGTGGATCTGTTATTTTAATTCTTGAATCCCTTGGTCTGTTGTTAGGCCTTGTTCTGGACCGTGATCTGGACCTCCTTGTTCTAGACCGTCTGGTTGGGGATCTAGTCCTTCTGGACCGAGGTCGTTCGGATGGTCCTGGTGGAGATGGAGGTGGTGGCGGATCTCCTCCTGTTCCTCTGTTTCCGCTTGGTCCTGGTTCAGGTTCAGGTTCTGTTTCCGGCTCAGGATCAGGCATTCCAGCATCGGTACCAGATCCTCCCCGAAGGCCAGGTCTTGGGGCTATATCTGAATCTGTTATTGGAGAAATGCTTCTGTTTCTTTCCTCCGTTCTGTGTCTCCATTCCTGAACTTGTTCGGTTCTTCCTCGTCTACCTGGTGTTGTATTAGACACCTTTGCTCTTTCCACCGCTTCTGTTAGGCCTGTGGTTTGCTCTGCAACCTCCTCAATTCTGTCCGCGATTTTTCGTAAATCGTGGTAGTCCGGAACATTTTTCTTCGTATGGGCTTCTAGGTCTGTTATCCTTTTATGGATTGCGGTGTAGGATACTGATAGCGAGGTTTGCTTAACCTTCAATTGGGCTTGTTCTTTTTCGCAGCCTTCTATTCTTCTTTCGAGTCTTCTGAACTCGTCTGTTGCCCCGGCAATGATTTGATGTGATTGGTCCTGGATGACATCGATTCCAGTTCTTGTTTCTTTTAGCACATATTCAAGTATCCTGATTTGCTGTTCGTGTCCTTCCAGTGCTTGAGCTCCCAGGGCACTGTTGGTTTCCACTTGCTGAGCGAAGATTTCGCAGTCTTTTCGAACATCGTCGAACTCGACTGCTATCACTACTCTCTCGCTGTTGCAGCATTCGATTAGATTCTTCATTTCTAGATCGAGTCGTGATACTCGTGCTTGTACGCTGTCGACCATTTCGGTGTCCTCGTCCTGCACTATCTGTTGGTACTTATGCCGTGACTGTTGATAGTGCTCTTGTAGTTTCTTGACCCATTCTGGTAGAGGTTTGGGTGCTGCCGAGGTTAGTTTGGAGATTGCTGTGGACACTGGTGCTAACCGGTCCGCTCCAAAGGTGAGTCTGCGCCTGGGTGTCGACATTTTGAGTATTCGAGGATGTTGTGATGCTTGCTCTAGTTAGCGCGTAAAGAGCTATTCGTTGGACGTGACGGCAACGTAAACACTGATTGTTGCAATATTTGGAACAATGTGATGGGCAACAAGGTATGTTTTCGTTGTTTCCTGTTATGTCGAATATTTTTGCCGCGCAGCAAGCTTTTTCTTCGCACAGTACACAGTTCATGAACGTATTTCGGATAACGTCCGAAATATTATACTGTTAGAGGGATACTGCAGCTAGATGTAACTTATCGATATTGTTGTACCGACTGATGGTAAAGGCGTATTTTTATTTTAATGATCCAACTAAAAATATGGAATTCGATTGTGACGCATTTACGTCGTTGTACTGTATGTATAAACACAGGCATCTATTGCAGTATGGCCCTTTTAAAAGTCGTAGCTGTCTTGGAGGTAATCCTCCGACGACTTGTCAAAAGCGACTTGGGAAGGAAGTTCACCGGTGTGAAAATAATGGTAGTATTCTACCCAAAGGTTATTACGAACAAGGTATTGTGCTAGGTGTTCGTATTTGGCTCGAGTGTTTGCTTGGGCGTGCAAGATGCGAGCGTAGAGAATCTTTTGGTCGTCTGTAATAGACATAAAATGTATTGGTGAATATTCTTAAGGTAATTAACTTAATAATATTTCAGGTGGTTTTTCCGCTGTTGTGTTCTGACTGTGGTTTGTTCGACTGTTGCTTGAATCGTTGTGTTTAAACTCGTGGGTTTAAGGTGGTCTTTTATAGGTGAGTATTTCCGCGTCAAACCATCCTGCTAAGGGGTGACGGTACTTCTCAGTAATCTATGATGTGTGTGTATAGTACTATCTCATAAACACTCAGTCCACCGTAGTGGGTGTTCACATAACATCCGATCGTTGCTTCAGAGCCGATCTCGGTAGTTAGCTGTGGAGAGTTCCGTTTGACAACGTGTGGTTGCGTAAGCCCCCACCAGGAGTTCCCAAAGGTTATCCTGCATGTTATGACGTTGCTGACATACATATCGGACCATTACTTCGTATTAGTTATCTTTCTTCGTATTGAGTGGAATAGTGATCAATGATTTAATGAGCTGCCAACCCATACATTGCCACATACCTAGTGTCATCGGGTCTTATCCGTGTTCCCCGAAGGGGGTGCCCTCTCTCAGTTATCGTGTTGCAAACACGGCAGAGCTGGGGTTCGACAGTCTAGATCCAAGCACTTATCTTTTAGGTAGAGTCAACTACCGGGGCACAGTTAGCTTATCTCCTTTGCTTATTCTAGCTCTAGAGATAGCAAAGTCCCGCATACTAAGATAATGACGCTTGTCCAACCAAAACCATGAAGCTAAGCACGGGTATGGTTTGTCCCAGTATTAGCATGATAGTAAAGGTAACACTGGTCTGATCCGTAACGCACAGCTGATCCGAAGACCCCTGCTTGGCGGTTACATTGCTTCGGCAGTATGGTTGGTGTGTCCCATGCCTTGGCCAGTACTATGGGTTACCCCAAGATTACTGTCTGATCGAGTGTGCGTACTGTCTCCACATTGGGTAGCTATTCCCTTATGCTGAGACGTAGTATTGTAGCATAGACTATTATGGGGATTTCACCCGGCTATGTTGAGCCGTCTGCTAACTCATCAGTAGACATCCTCAGGGGTGTGATCTTAACCGTTAATCATCTTTGACTAACGGCAAGCCTGGGAGACTAAGCCTGACGTACTTCATACGCATGCTAAGGGGAAACCCCTAACAGTTGGGTCAAAGCGTCGAAATCTGTCAGTTTGAGTCCCTACCATACGGCTGTGACGTCAAGTTCCAACATAATGACGCAGTGCGGTTTCATTAACAGTCGGGACCTGCCATTTAGAGTGAGAGAAGTGCCACCGGCATCTCTGACGGTGCAGAGACCTCCGGGCACACCGGTTTCACTTGGTGCCGTGGTGTCATGAACTCCAAAGACGAGTCTTGGCACAAAAAATGAGTGATATTGCATGTTTTCTCCCAAGGTTCGCCCAGTCAAGTGCACTCGCAGCCCAAATGCACTTGCAGCCAAGTGCATTTAGAGCCCAAGCGCACTTTCAAGCCCGCTTTGAACGGCAAATGGTCCAAATGCAGGTGAGCTCTTAGAAATACATGTTTTATGGACGATATCTCCGCCTTGAAGAGTCTCCATGGCATTACGCTTAATTCCACTACCCTTGCATGGCAACGACCCATGCATGGCAACGCTCAAGACATTCTGTATTCAGCTCTCAGCATGTTCTACATCGCGTGAACCATGGCTCCCATACGAACTTCGAATCATTTGTGTCCTGTATGCTTGAAACCGTACATGTCTGACCTGTGGCTCTACAAACACATTGAAAGCGATCATCCTCGATATCGCACCCAACGCCTTGAAGCAAAGACAGACTCCAAGCCACATGAACACGTTCGAAAAAACTTCCAGCAATGCGTTCATAATTCTCAGAGTGGTTTTCATGCTAACCATAACCACGTTGACGATCCCGACGCGTTTCCTCCGTTGCACACGTCTCCTTCTCCAGAACCATCCGAATTAGACTTGAACACAATTGCAAACTTCTCATATTCCGATGCCGGTGCCCCTGTCGCATACGTTCCGACCGACGATGAGCACAACGCTGAGCAATACTTTGACAACCCCTTCCATCCATTCGACAGTGAGGAGGAGTACAATTTTACAGAGCTGGTTACATCAAAAGGTCTTCCCGCAAGCGTCATCGACGACTTACTGAAGGGCAACTGCGGCCTTAAAGAGAGTGTGCGTGATTCTCTGAAATCGAATTACCACCTCCAACAGAAAATCGACGCAATGGAGGATGGACTCGGCCATGGCTCCTGGATGAAAGCTACGTTGCAGATGGCATGGAGTGTGCAGCATCCAGATGCAATTGAGTTTTGGCACCGTGATATTATAGAGTGTGCAAAATGGCTACTCCGGCAGCCAGCATATGAGGAACATATTACTTATACTCCGAAATGTTGCTTCAATGATTCTGGGCACCGTGTTTACAACAAGATGCATACTGGAGACTGGTGGTGGGATAAGCAGGTAAGCTTCCTTCTTATGCCGTTTACAATGTTTACAATTATGTAGACAACAATACCCGCCGGTGGCACGCTGGTGCCGATGCTATTCATGTCTGACGCCACCCACCTCACGAACTTCTCGGGCGACAAAAAGGCATGGCCGATATATATGACGATCGGCAACCTATCAGCAGCCGCACGGATGAAGCACACAATGCACAGCGTGTTGTTGGTCGCTCTTTTGCCCATTGCCATCAAGATGCGTGATGTCCCGCTCAAAAGAAGAAATGCTCAGAGAGAGCATAATCGAATGGTCTCTCAGAACGTGCTACAGCATGTGTTGCAACCCCTACTTAATTTTGAGACTCGCACCTTCTATGCCCGCTGTGCCAATGGCAACTTCAGGCATTGTTATTCGACACTGGCTGCATGGATCGCCGATTACCCCGAGCACCGTGACCTTTACAACATCAAGAATGGTGTATGCGACTGGTGCGAATGCCCCAAGTTGGAGATGGGTAATCTACCCCACCGACATGAGCGACATAACCTCTGGGATCATAATATGTATCGTATGCTCTCGGATTCAAATACACCTCTCAGTATCGCCGAACTCAAACGCCATGATGTGAATGCAGGCTTCAACATCTTATGGTATCTCGATTGCGTCACAAGCGATCTTCCTAAGCCTGATCTGCTCCATACGATGCAAATTGGAATGTTGAAGCACCTCCTGACATGGCTTCACGAATTTCTCAAGCAGCATAAGCGGCTTGACAAGTTCAACGATATTTGGCTCTCGGTGCCTGCATACCTTGATATGACAAAGCCAAGATGTGCATATGAGGAGGTTTCGCGTTGGAACGGAGGAGAAATCAAGACAATGACACGATTCCTTGTGGGTGTTGTACGCAATGCTCTGCGGGACCCAAGCCCCTCTCAGCGTAGTGTTTTTGACCGTGCAGTTGAGTGCTCTCGCTCTCTTATTGAGTTCTATTTCTATTGCCAGTATGACTCTCACGATGATGAAACGCTGGACCTTATGGATGATGCTCTACGTCACTTCCACGATTCGAAGGATGTGTTTCAACAATTCAGGGCAGGCAAACGACTTGCAGCAGACGCCAAAGAGAGACGTACGGAATTATGTGCCGAGCGGGATGCCGAGTTGAATTCGGTGGAAAACAAGAAGAAAATGGCAGCCTTTCGACAGCGCATTCACGACACATGGAAAGATATTATCGATGCAGAAATGGCCGAATACATTGAAGATGGTTGCGATTTCAACTTTCCCAAGATCCATCTCATGCAGCACTTCCGAGAGCAGATACAACGGTACGGATCGTTTAAACAGTGGTCGACAGAGATCGGAGAAAGCTCTCACCGGAAGCAGATTAAGGACGGGTTTAATGCCTCGAATAAGACCGGTGATTACTATTCTCAGATGATCAACTACTACCTTCAGAGTGATGCATTCGCTGTCAGAAAGGCCAATTGCGACGCATGGAATCGTAAACGAGCTGCTCCACAGGCGATGACGGAAGTGACGATGGAAGCAACCACTAGACGTCGTTTATTGAGGTTCATATCTCCCCAGCAGCACAAAGGAAAAGAGAAAGTCACGAACTTTCAAGGCCTCTTGAAAACAATCGGTGACGACGTCCTCCGAAATGAACTATACGATGCCACCTGTCGTTTCTTACACTCCAAGAAGATCATCATCGATTCAGATGATCTCATAAGCAGCGCTGCCGCAATTTACCATGGATTGGAGGTAGAATCATGCAATATGCATGGCGAGCGCATTATTCAGAAGCTCAAATGTACTGGAGATAAACGATGGTATTCCGGGGCTGCCCGCCATGACTGGGTATGGGTTCAGACTTCGCAACGTAAGGAGGGGCAGGAGCTGTCTCACAAGGCACTGCAGGGACGTGTACCGTACCGTATGCTTCGTCTATTCAAGCTGCGAGTCGTCCATCCGCACGCCAAGAATACCTTTTGGCTAGCATATGTTGAAGTGACAAAGCCTGCCAACGGTGGAATGCCGGAAAGTGCATCGCAGCTTGTCAGGGTAGTGAAACTATCTTCTGGAGGTGCATATGCAGTTATTAGTGCAGGAAATATTGTGGGTGCGGCTCACTTAATTCCAGAGGAGCCCATTTCGTCAAAGTCGGAGAATAAAGGATGGATAGTCAATAGTCATATAGACCTAGCGACCTGGAACGACATTTATTATATGCTGGAGGATGAGTTGAATACAGTGGTGAAAATGGTATAAACGATGTTCAGAAGTGTAAATAGATTTAATAGACTTAATCAAGACTACTTTGCGAAACGCTGACGGTATGGTGATATATGCAGTGCGTAGCATCATCATTACAATACACAGAGCGGTGTTGCCACCATGCACCCAGCACCATGCAATTGCAACGACCAGACGAAAAACACAGTATATTAAACATCAGAAGGCATCCAGCAGAGTGATATGCGACCGTGTGAATTTATAGCGCCTAGAGATGTTTTTGCAGTGCGTCACATCGTATTGTCGTGGACTTACATATCACCCTGCCTCCCGGCGTTCCAGGCGCTCCAGGCGCACGACTCACACCCGGGCGTGACGAATACATCCGGACGAAGGGATTTTTTCCCGATGGGCACCCGGACCGGACAAGATCGGCTTTCAAGCAATAAGGCTGTTATGGGGTTGGGATGGGGACAGAATCATCAACCTAGTAAGAGCAGCAATCCGACTTGGTCACCATCCGAAGGAGTGGAAAACTGTCACAGGAGTTGTCATCCCCAAACCAGGTAAAGATGACTATCATCTAGCTAAAGCGTACAGGGTCATCGCGCTAGAAAATTGCTTAAGAAAGGACATTGAAAAGGTGGTAGCTACGATAGTGGCAGACAAGTGCGAGAGGGAACAGCAACTGCATGATGACCACTTTTGATGCAGAAGAAGAAGATCGGCAATAGACGCTGTGGCAAGAATGATAAAGAGGGTGGAATAGACATGGAGAGAAAAGAAGATTGCAGCGGCTCTGTTGATGGATGTGAAGGGGGCGTTTGCTAGGGTGGCAAAGGGGAACCTTATCAAGAGAATGGAAGACATGGGCTTTGAGGCAGATGTGTGCAGGTGGGTGGAGAGCTTCATGTCGGACAGAAAAGCAACAATAAAGATGGATGGAAGAGAAGGAGAAGTGATGTGTGTGGAAACGGGAGTACCACAGGGGTCGCCAGTTTCACCAATCCTTCTCGACATGTACATCTCGGACCTCTTCTTTCACTTGGAACCACCACCTCCCAAATGGTTCTTCCAAGAGACTGACAAAACGGTAACGGCGCTATCTTTCGTTGATGACGTAGCTTGGGTAGTTAAAGAAGATTGAGTTAGCCAGTGCGTGCAGCAGATGGAACATTGCGCAAAGTGGGCAAAGGAGTGGGTGGTAAAAAACCAAGTCGAGTTCAATATTGCCAAAACTGAAGTGGTACTGTTCTTGCGAAAACGCAATCATCAGGTGGGGAAAGTGAAACTGAAGATCCAAGTTGACGAAAACGTGCAGATTATCTTCAAGCCAAAAGCAGCAAGGTGGCTGGGGGTCTTCCTGGACAGGAAGCTCAACTTTCAAGCTCACCATGACATCATCATGGCAAAAGCAAAAAAGGTGCAAGGCAGAGTTCTTTCCATTACCGGAAAACTAGGCCTCAAACCCGAGAACGCACACAAGGTCCAAATTGCAGCAGTTCAGTCAGTGGGCCTGTACGGGGCCGACCTGTGGTGGGATGGACAGGCAGGACGACAGTACGAAATTCAAAAGTTGGTAAATCAAGCAGCGCGAAGACTCACCGGAATGTTCAAGTCGTCACCCACAGCACCACTTCTCAAGGAAGCAGGACTCAGCCCAGCAATATTGCTCTCCAATTACAGAGTAAGACAATTTGCAAAATGACTAGCGGAAATGCCAGATGGAAAAGAAGGAGGAGAATGTGTGGTGGAGAATAGCAAGCTGGCAACAAGGCTGAAAAAATCAATTGGGATAGAAGGAAGGGGAGAGCAGAACACCCTACCAGAATTCGATCTCAAGGTGGATGCAAGAGTATATTTATTGGACAAGAAGGAGGCCCTCAAGTATTCGCACACTAGGAAGGAACGGCTCATTCTGTGGACTGATGGATCAAGGTTGGAGAATAAACATATTGGTAGCGCGATGGTATGGAAGAAACAGGAAGAATGGAAGGAGGAAAAGAGCTACCTGGGAAAAAAGAAGGAAGTGTTCGACGTCAAAGTGTATGGCATTCTGAGGGCCTTACAAAAAGCAGTCGACATCAGCGATGTTACATGGGTACTCCTCCATGTGTTGATGCAGATCGATATCGTTGAACTTGGTGTCGATATAATCTGACTTGGATGACTAGGACGAAGTTGAAGATGTGTATTTCAAAGGTGGCTCGTTGTAGTCATTGTGGGGTATGAAGATATACCGGCCTACACAGGGTACTGCTGCTACCTTACAAGGTGTAGGAGTTTTGTAGGTAATGTTCGGAAGACTTGTCGTAGGTTACTTGCGAGGGATACTCGCCTGTTTTGCAAAAGTGGAAATAATTGTTCACAAGATTGTTGTATCGCAAAAACTCAAACAGGAAGTCAAGGTGTGCTACGGTTTGGCAATACTGATGTAAATAGGCAGCGTTGTAGATAATGATGTCTTCACATGCGTATTGGGACATAGATAAAAATAATATTCTTAAGGTAAAAACTTAATAATATTTCAGGTGATTTTCCGCTGTTGTTCTGACTGTAGATTGTTGCTAGAGCGTGATTGTTGTGATACTGTTATAACTAGCAAGTTCGCAGTGGGGTCATGTACGATCACCCACGATTTTCCTGATTGGACATCATCGGCTATCACTCGCCTCAGATGCCAGAGCCAATCTTTTCGGATGGCTAGCAAATGAACACTCACACCATCAATAAGCAACGACGGCTAGTGATTGGCCACGGTCGCTTCCGCTCTGAATTGCTGACGACAAACGGATGGCTGGCAAACAGGTCAATGGCATCGGCCAAGAAGCCGACGACAAACGGACAGCCGGCAAACATCTGAATGGCACCAGCCAAAAGCCGACGACTGCTGAAGGCCTAAGAATACGTGCCGACTCTGAACAGCGAAGCTGCTCTCTTTTGAAAGAGGCCTATTCCTCTGGAGGTTATCAGATCGAAAGGATACCACTGGTCTGGAGGCACCAGCCCGCGAGCTTGATGTCATAAAGGATACCGATGGTCTGATTTTAATCTAAATGACGATAAAGATGATAGAGGATCGAGAGATGGAAGCCGCGGTAGTTTCGAAAGAACGGGTATTGGTTCAAAGGAGGTCCGAAGGCGGTTATGGTGCAGGAGCTCTAGAGAACAGCGTAGATGGAAGTATTTGTTAGAAAGCGAAGATGAAGGTATAAAGACCTTAGGTTCTTGGAGGGTAGAAAGGCATCAACCTTCTCAGCAAGGAGAACAAGCCTTAACAATATACGCATTGAAAAGCTATTCTTTTCGTTCAGATACTTTTAGTGATTTTCACATCCTGAGCGAAGCTGCTGACCTACCTACGAAGCAGTCCCGAATTAAGTACGGATACTCTTTGACCGGGTAAACCTGGATTGTCGCTCCCGGTGATACATTATATTGTTAGTAAAGAAACGCTTCCGAGGAAGGTATTCTTTCTACTCACACCGATACATCAAGCGACCTGGATGCCATACGACTCGAACTGTCACTGTCGAGTCAACTTCTTCGATTTAGCTGGAATCTCATCGCAGCTTGCAGAACCAGAACGACTCAACTTCTTTGATAGCATAGATGCTCTCCTAAACGAAACAGAAGAACCTCTCGAAGATTACTTTTGGGACCCACCTCATACGCCGTATCTGTGCAACCTCTACTGGACAGACGTAGCCAAACAAGGAGGAGGTCTAAGTATCAACAATCCAGTCTTCGCTGATCATTGGACAAGATACAAAGGCTTGCACGTAAATTGCGAAGATCAGGAAGTGTGTTATTGCGAGCACAACTGCGGAGGGACCCACACAACAATCGGAAGAGCATCAGCCGCTCTATCGACCATTGTCACAGCCATTTACCATTGGAATTGGTGAATGAATTTGGATGAAATACCACCCCTATTTTGTTACCTATTCCCACGTTGCTGGTCCTTAATCACGTACGCCTCTTACCCAGACTACGAGCTATCGGTACAATTGCAGCAAGAATCTGGAGCTCGATTCTTCTTCTTTCACACCACCCCTGTTGAGCAATTTTACGTCATCCTATAACAACCGGATCAGACACCAGCATGACGGACGCCTACACGGTGGTTAGAAGAGAAAATGCGCTGATTCTATCCAGCGACAAGAACAAGCAGGTGACACAATACCAGCCCATCACAAGGAAAGATATTCCGGACTGGGTTATTGAGCTTTGGGATGGAATCAATAGGGAGCTCGGTCGAATGGACGCTCTCATTCAGGATGCAAGGAGGAAAAATTTCGAGATTCAGACGGCCCTCCCAGGATTGGCCCAAGCTTATGAAGGCCTCATCACTAGGCAAAACGAGATATACGATGCCGTATATCTGGGAGTGGAAAACATAGAAAGGGTTCAACTAGAGAAGTATTCCCATATAGTTATCCAATCCCAAGTGTTTGCGGCTAACGTCCAAGCAGCCTTTGTTCTGATGAAGGCCCAATCCACCGAAGACTACGAAGAGCTGCGCACAGCCCTCAGCGATCAAATCCAACTTTCTGGAAACGCCTGGGGAACCCTTTCAACTCTGCTTGATTACAGGGAATGAGCCCAAGAATGCCTTGCCCTCCAAGTGCATACCCAACCCCAAGAGCTGGCAAATATTCGGTTCCAAGCCAAAGCAGACAGTGAACAAATGTCCGGGCTGTACGCCAAGTCTCGTCAGGAAGCAAAAAAGATACAGGAGGAAGCACAGAAAAAGGCAGACAATGCAGAGCGGGAAAGAAAGGCGGCAGAGCGAAAGATAAAGAAGGACTTTGAGCGGAAATTCAAAGAATTCACTAGAGCTTTGCAGACGAAGCTCTCAGATGAGAGAACGAAGAAATTAGTACGCTCACTGGCCCGGGCAGTATTGACACCAAAGGAAGGGGATACCAAGTCTGTTGAGCAGGGATTCCGCCTTTGATACACTGTAAGTAATGGCGTTGGAATATGGATCAAAGAGACTGTTACTCCAGAACTGAATGGTAATGGAGACGGTGCAGGAGGCGTTGGAGGAGACCCCCCAGGGGACTCCGAGTCTTCTAGCTCCAGCTCGAGTAGCTTCAGCTCTTCTGATAGTGGAGATGATGTTCTCCCACCACTTCCACCACCAGGAGGAACGGACTATAGTGAACCACCTGCGCTACCACCACAAGTACCACCTCACCCACCGAGAGATCCGAATTCAGCCAAGAAGCAGAAGATTGAGCTTCCCTACAAGTTTAAGGGAGATCCAACGGATAGATTGGAATCCTACCGCCACTGGATTACAGCAGTGGATCGCTATCTCAGGTACTTCAAAGACGAATATAACGATGACGACGATAAGATGATCTTCGTTAGAAGCATCTTTCTAGAACAAGCATTGGCCTGGTACAACAAACGAGAAAAACAGCTTAGGAAGCATTTTCAGGTTGACACATGGTCGGCATTCACCAGCGCTATGGAGGAACAATTCATCGACCCAGAGGAAGAAACAGAATACCTCGAAAAAATGAAGAAATTGCAGTACAAGGGTGATTGTCACAGTTGTGTCGCCTGAGGATCGGAGGAAGAGTATGGATCGATGAAGGGTATAGGGGAATACGAAGAGAAAACAGGTTTCGATGGAAGGAATCAGGTTTCAGTGGAAGGAATCAGGATTCGAAGGAAAGGAAACAGGTTTCGGTGGAAGGAATCAGGTTTCGACGGTTGCGTTGTAAATATGGCGTGATGGTTATGGCTTGGTTTATGGTCTGAAAGGGTGACGTACATAGTTGGGTATGGTTTGGATGTATTTTGGAACGAGTGAGTAGAGGTGGCGACAGTCACGTCAGTGGTATATAAGGGCGCTGGATTTGCGGAGGATAGGTTTGTTCTTCCCTCGTTCTCTAGTCTACAAAACAATCAATAGCTTCGGTACCAACCTCTGTTCACTTCTGTGATTCCGGATTTCGAGTCTCTAGTTTGTTACGCAGTACCTGCGATCACTGCACCTCTATACCCGCGATCACCGTACCTCGGTTTGATTTTTATAACCCCTTGAACTACGAGCCTTGAAACCTTGACAGAAGAACGAATCCAAAAAATCGGTTCTACCGGTTATAATTTAGTATATGTGCCGTTACCATCATCAAAGCGGCTGTTATTTCTGTCACCGTCCCTGCAACCCTCAGTGCCTGGTGTTTACATCTGTTGGCAAATTCGAAAACCGGTTAACAGTACACAGTTTCTGGAGACACATTTGCGTAGTGTGCACCTGGAAATTTCGACGAGAATGATCCAACATATTCGAGCAAATGCCAGCGTACGATAGCAACAAACCACAACAATCTCGAATAAATTTCTTTGACCTAGCTGGCAGAACCACAAATCTTTTTGAACAAGAACCATTGAATGCATTCGATAGCATCGACGCTATCATTCTCGAAACCGAAGAACCCCTTGAAGCATATTTTTGGGAAGAACCACAGGCAGTTTCCCCCTGGAATAGCTACTGGACGGAAGCCGCAAGCAACGGAGGTGGACTCCAAATCAACGACCAAGTTTTTAAGAACTTTTGGACCAAGTATTACGGTCTCCACGTCAGTTGTCAGGACGAAATACTGGGCTATTGCGAACACAACTGCAGAGGTACACATACAACAATCGGAAGAGCAGCAGATGGTCAAAGCACAAAGTCGGAATCTACAATCAAAGCAATACAGAAGGTCACAGAAAGCCAAGTTTCGTGGACAGATTACAACAAACGGAAGGCAAATAAGGGAAAGGGAATAGACAGAGATTTACACCCGGCCCCTTTATCAACTCCGCTAATCATTGTAACAACACCCAGCAAACATAAGGTGTTCTTCTGGTAAATGGTCAATCCATTTTTGGAAGCAGAAATCAAAGGAGCAGTTCAACAGATTCAGGACAACATCAACCAGGTGAAGCATCACCTAAGTCAAAAACCTCGTTCTCGTTTTTCAGCAGCCAACTTCCTCACAGCAGCTTCTCGACATCACAGCCAAGATGTCAGAAGGTTCCTCAAGACCAACTTGCAATGTCACGCTGACCAGTGCATTACAACTGGAACTAGAAAACGGGACAGCAAAGGACACAGAAGTCATGAACGAAGCACAACTCCGGAACCACATCCAGGATATCAACACCGGGCTAACAGCATTAGCTTATCTTCTGACAACCAGCAGATTGAACGAAATACTAAAGGAACGGCAATCTGTGAAAGATGTGGAAACACGGATATCAGAATTGTTGGCAGAAGGAGGAAAGATTACTCGGAACTGGGACAATACGAAGCAGGAATTACTCCTTACACAGCAGGCGTTAGCATCGAAGGAAGGAGAAACACCGACATGCAGCCACGAAAATCTGGAGGAAGAAATACGGAATCTGAAACAGCAGCTGGAGGAAGCAAATCCTGATCTGGCAGAGATAAGGCAAGACCTGGAAGACGCTCAGGCACAATTGGAAAAATTCAAAGAGTTGGCAGAGGAGAATCGCCAACAAGTGATCCGAGTGTTGAAGTTAACAGAGGGAAGGACGGGAGAAGTAAGGGAAAAGGAAGAAAGAGAAGAGAAGGTAAATGATATTGCCAGCTTTTCGGGGGAAAATAGAAAAGAACTCCGAGGGTGGAAGATGCAGTTGGCCTTGAAGATCGCCGGAAAACCAAAAGCATTCAACACCGAACAAAAGAAGCTTCGGTATGCAGTTGGATGTTTGAAGGGAGTAGCACTGGCTCAGATAATGCCATGATGTGATGCAATCTCTGGGGAAGTCAAACTCAATTCCTTGAAAGACCTAGTTGACCTGCTAGACCTTGCATTCGAAGATCAGGACAAGGTACAGACGGCCAAGAGGGAACTCTTGAGATTCAAGCAACGAGACTGCGAATTCTTTCAGTACTATGCAGAATTCCAGAAATACGTAGCAGACGTCAAATAAAACGAGGATGCCCAGCTGGACGCATTACGACAAGGGCTGTCCAACGAACTCAAAGACTCTCTACAACACATCGAAGAACCAGAGAGTACCGTCGAATTCGTCAAGTTGTGCTCGAAGCGAGACTTACAGCTGAGAAGACGAGCAGCAGAAAAGAAGTCCGAAAGTGGGAGGGCTATAAGAAGTCTGATTCAACAACAAACATCACATCTGCCCCAGAAGCGGCACCAGCAGGAACTGTCGCAGGATATCATGGCCCTGCACCAATGGACCTTTTGGCGGTAAAAGGAAGGACAATTACACCAGAAGAACGAAAAAGACGCAGGGAAGGAGGACTATGCATGAACTGTGGAGATAGTAGGCATTTCGCGGCATTATGCCCAAGGAAGTTTAAAGCTGCATCAGGGCAACAGAAATAACACCGTTCAGGAAAGCAGCGAATGAAGGAGATGCAGATTCAGGGACAGGAAAAGGAAAGGAAGTTGAGTCGGGAAAAGTTTAGTCCAGTGCAATAAGGATGGCAATTGCGCTGGAAACGAATCTCCTTTGTCAGTTAATGCTAGTTTTGGTATTTCACAGTTTTCTATTTCAAGCGCAGAAATAACAGAATCTTCTATGGAAAGCAAACATCTCATTGTGAAATGCTCGCTGAAAATCGAAGACAAAATCATTGATACCCACGCTTTGATAGACTGTGGAGCTACTGGAATAGCATTTATTGACAAAGATTTCGTCCGCCATCGTCAGTTACAAGAGAAGGAATTAAAAGAATCAAAGGAATTGGAAGTCATAGATGGAAGACCCATCGAATCAGGAACAATTACAACCATGGCTAGATTTGACTTAGGCATATGCGGACATCAGGAACAGTTACCAGCGTTCGTCACAAAGCTAGGTCATCATCCAATTGTACTTGGACTACCCTGGCTACAACTTCACGACGTCATAGTCAAGTTCCAAAAGAAAAGAATACGATTCGAAAGCAGTTACTGTCAACAATACTGCCAATATCATTCGAGCGTCTGGGTATGGGGCAATCATATGGAAACAACAGAACCGAGTAAACCGAAACTGGACATATGCGCAATAGCAGCAGCCCTATTCATGAGACGTAACAAAAAGGAGAAACTGAAGGTATATGCGGTAACCCTGTATAAAATCAATAAGGCCCTAGAAGTCAAGGACCTTCAAGAGAAACTACTGGAACAGTTGATTCCTAAGGAATACCATGAGTTCCTCCCCCTATTCGACAAAGTGATCGCTGAAAGACTACCTCCACATAGTCCATATTACCACAAGATCACCCTCCAAGACGGTTTCACTCCTCCTTTCGGACCACTTTACAGTTTGTCAAGAGATGAATTACAGGTCCTCAAGGAGTGGATTGAAAAGAACTTGTCGAAGGGATTTATCAGGTCGTCATCATCACCATGTGGAGCGCCAGTTCCATTCGCACCAAAAACAAATGGAGGATTACGGCTATGCGTGGACTACAGAGGCCTGAACGAAGGAACGATAAAGAATCGATATCCATTAGCGTTGATCCAGGAAACCCTGTTACGATTGTCAAAAGCCAAGTGGTATACCAAATTGGACGTTCGATATGCCTACAACATGATTCGAATTGCAGAAGGAGACGAATGGAAAACGATGTTCAGAACTTGCTATGGCCTGTTCGAATCCTTCGTTATGCCTTTCGGACTGACCAACGCACCAGTATCCTTCCAGGAATTCATCAACGATACTCTTCGACCGTTTTTGGACATCTTCTGCACAGCCTTTTTGGACGACATCCTCATTTACAGTGATAACCTAACGGAACACAAGGAACATGTCATGGCCATAATGACAACATTGAAGGATGCCGGATTATATCTGAAAGCCAAAAAATGCGAGTTTCATCAACAGGAAGTGAAGTATCTGGGACTGATAGTTGGGGTAAATGGAATTAAAATGGATCCGGAAAAGGTAACAGCGGTCAAGGCATGGGAAGCACCCGGAAAACTCAAGGAGGTTCAAGTATTCTTAGGATTTGCCAACTTCTATCGAAGGTTTATAAGGAATTACAGCAGGGTGGCCAACCATTAACACAACTCACCAAAAAGCTAGTACCTTTCCACTGGGGTCCCGATCAAAAGAGAGCGTTTGCCGAATTACAAGATGTGTTTACGACAGCACCAGTCCTGGCACATTTCGATTACGAAAAGGAAATTGTTTTGGAAACTGACGTATCAAGTTACGTGTCCACTGGAGTACTATCTCAATACGATAATCAGGGGGTCCTTCATCCGGTAGCCTTCTTCTCCAAGAAACATACACCTGCGGAAGAAAATTACGAAATCTACAACCCGGCATTGGGAGCCATCGTTAAGAGCCTAGAGCAATGGAGACCGGAATGCAAGGCGTCAGTACATCCAATCAAAATATTGACTGATCACAAGAACCTCGAATACTTCATGACATCAAAGCTACTCAACAGAAGACAAACAAGATGGTCCGAATTCCTGTCAAGATTCAAGTTCAAAATTATATACTGCCCAGGAAAACAGGGTCAGAAGCCCGATGCACTCACCAGAATGCCAGGAGACATTTCTCCGAAGGGGGGGGCAGAAAAAATCCAACAAATCGTGCTAAAGATGGAGAATCTTGATTAGAGAATACAAAAGGGATTGGTGGTAGCGTTCACGGAAGTAGTCAATCAGGATGAAGAAGAGGTGGTCCAAAGGAGTTATGGAACTGGATCCAAAACGTTTGGAAAGACTGCCCGAACGACAGCAGCGAAGGCTGTGTATCAACGCAACGGAGGTGATCAACAACGAAGCACCAGATACATTCCAACTAATCAAAGAACATCACATATACCAGTGGCCGATATCCAGGACGAGCAAAAACTCTCGAATTTCAAAAAGAAATCATCAATGGCAAGGAATGAGATCAGATGTGAATAGATACGTAAGGAACTGCCATGTATGCCAACGTAGCAAGGCAAGCATCAGAAGACCCATGGATGGCTCAAACCACTGGAAGTACCACAACAACCATGGAAAAATTGAGTATGGATTTCGTGGTGGGATTACCGGAAGTGAAGGCAAATGCCATATGGGTAGTGGTCGATAGATGTCGAAAATGAAGCATTGGTTCCATGCCGGGACGATACTGATGGGAAGAAGCTGGGCGAGATGTATATACGAGAAGTATTCAAGTACATGGCTTACCGACACTATAGTATCGGACAGAGAACCTCATTTGCCTCGGATTTTGGTGACATGTTTGCGAAAGACTTGGAATCAATCGAAGGTTGTCAACAGCTTTCATCCACAACCCGACGGTCAAACGGAGCAAATGAACGCCATTATGGAACAATATCTCAGAGCCTTTGTCACGATCAACCGGACGACTGGGCCAGTGGTTACCCATGGCAGAATTTGCGTCAAATAATCATGCCTCGAAACAACAGGATGCTCACCATTCTTCGGCAATTACAGATTCCACCAAGAATGACCTTCAGTCAACATCCAGTTCAAAACGGAAACGATATAAGGGAAGTAAATGAAACACACCTCTCAAAAGATGAACGATATCTTTGAACAGATGAAGGCTGAAATGAATTGAGCAAAAGATATTCAAGCGGAACAGGTGGATAAGCACCGACGAGAAGCAGTGGAAATGAAGATTGGGGATCGAGTTCGGCTGGACGCTAGGAATATCGCAACACAACGACCCAGCAAGAAGTTGGACTGGAAACGCCTGGGACCTTAGAAATTTCGGAAGTTATCAGTCCATGGGCCTATCGTTTACAATTACAAGGACTTCATATCCACCGACACAACAATATCCTGTTGAACAAAGTTTTGGAGAATCCTTTACAAGGACGGATCGAACAGCACCACCCGCAGTCATAGTAGATGGAGAAGAAGAATACAAAGTGGAATGCATCGAGGATCCAGGGTTTTCGAAACAGCTGCAATATCTGGTCAAGTGGAAGGGCTACAATGAAAGGAGCTGGGAACCAGCAGTCAATGTGGATGGACTGCAAGCCATCGACATATTCCACACAGAACAACCGGTAAACCTGGATCAACAGCCTCGTAGGAACTCGGCTTGTGGGAGGGGGAGCTACTGTCATGGTTGTGTCGAGTGAGGATCGAAGGAAGAGTATGGATCGATGAAGGGGATAGAGAAATACGAAGAGAAACTGGTCTCGATGGAAGGAATCAGGTTTTGAAGGAAAGGAAACATGTTTTGATATAAGGAATCAAGGTTCGATGGAAGGAATCAGGTTTCGACGGTTGCGTTGTTAATATGGCGTGATGATTATGGTGTGGTTTATGGTTTGAACAGGTTGCATACATAGTTGGGTATGCCTTGGATGTATTTCGGAACGAGTGAGTAAAGGTGACGATGGTCGCGTTACCTGTATATAAGGGCGCTGGATTTGCGGAAGATCGGTTTGTTCTCCACTCGTTCTCTAGTCTACAAAACAATCAATAGCTTTGGCACCAACCGTTGTTCACTTCTGTGATTCCAGATTGTGAGTCTCCAGTTCGTTACGCAGTACCCGCGATCACTGCGCCCTCACATTTGGTTTTTAATACCCCTAGGACCCCGAGCCTTGAACCCCTGGACACTCAGTTATTGTAGATGGAGAAGAAGAATACACACGTAAATGCATTGAGGGTTCCAGAGTATTTCGACATCATCTGCAGTATTTGGTTAAATTGAAGGGCTACGATGAAACAAGCTGGGAGCCAGCAGTCATCATGGACCGACTTCAAGCTACAACATATTTCATACAGAACAACCTGGCAAACCGGGGTCAACAGCCTCATAGGAACTCAGCTTGGGGTAGGGGGAGCAACTGTCATGGTTGTGTCGAGTGAGAATCGGAGGAGGAGTATGGATCGATGAAGGATACATGGGAATACGAAGGGAAAAAGGGTTTGAAAGAAGAAATCAGGATGCGAAGGAAGGAATCAGGTTTTCATGGAAGGAATCAGGATTTGATTGTTGCGTTGTATATATGGCGTGATGGTCATGGCGTGAGCTACAGTGTGTGAGGCTGCGTACATAGTTGAGTGAAGTTGGGATGTATTTTGGAACGAGTGAGTTGAGGTGACAACAGTCGTATTAGCTGTATATCAGAATGACGCATTTGTGGAGAATAGGTTTGTTCTTTACTCGTTCTCTAGTCTGCAAAACTATCAATAGCTTTGGCACCAACCTCTGTTCACTTCTGTGATTTCGGAATTCAAGTCTCTAGTTTGATACGCAGTACCCGCAGTCATTGCACTGTTTGTTTGGTTTTTATAACACCTAGAACTCCGAGCCTTGAAACCTTGACAATAACTGTGGATTGTAAAACCATGGTCAATATAGAAAATTGTTGTAACAACTAGGTACATAGGTAGGGAGTGTGCTGATGGTTGCCACCTACGTACGGGCCCAGTTGGGTTGGGTACGTTCGGTGTGTTGGGAACGTACGTAGGCACCCAAAGTATTTGGGGTTTTTCACTGATGTAACATAGTTCATATTCAATTGCCTCTATTATCTCCCTACATATGAGACACGGAAGTCATTTCCGACACCATATCGCACACCATGCTTGCAAAATCACGAAGTAAATAAAGCAAGGTAGACTGACAAAAAATAGTCCAATTACTGTCAAACATAAGAACAAAGATCATGACATCATGAGAAAGGGAATACTGTCCTCCTTGTTGTCTCTAGTCCACCACCTCTCAGTCATCGCTTCCATAGCCACTATATACTGGCCTCTGGCCTCTCCGGTGTTTTAGTGACTGATTAGCAATTGCAGAAGTATCATCTCTGGCTGGGCCCTCAAATATAGACCCCTCGGACCCACTGTCTTTATCCTTACTGCCTTCGCTTATATCCGATCTATCAGGAATTACAATGGTAACCTTTGACTTCTCATGATTAGCGGTGTTGAGAAACAAATTTGGGATCAAATGCAGTACCTTCTTTTGAGACTTATTGGCCTTTTTCACGGCTTCCTGAGCCTTCACCTTTCTCTCAGCAGCTTTTGCTTTTGCTCTCTGAATCTTTGCTTGTGCTTCTGCAGCAACAATTTTGTCCTTTTGCCTCACGTCTTTTTCCATCTTCTCCAACAGTGCCCAATCCGCAACATGTGCTTTGGTAAGCTTTTGTCATCCTCCAGAGCTTTTGGCTCTCTATCCAGCATATTTGGTGCGCAGATCTTTAGTCTCTATATGTGCGATCTCTGCCTTGGCAATAGCAGCTTCAGTTTGGTGTGCCAATCTACGAAGGAGAGCAATAGTTGTTGCCTTGATGATTTCGCATTTGCTTTCAGCTACAATTTCGATTGCAGCAGCTGTCTGATGGCGAAGTTCTCTGCGGTTTTGAGGGGTTTTCCATGCTATAAATCTCGATGGGGTAATGGCTTCCATTTTGGATTGTACCGGCCGCTTCTCTTCCAATTTGCGGAGCAGGGGTCGGTGGACAGCATCAGGGTTGTAGGAATGAATTCCGGTTGCACGCCACGCTGCTTTGATATTTAGTGTGGTATAGGCAATTTTCTTTGCCTGGGGGTAGAATTGAAAGAACTTGCCCTTCGAAATACCAGTCCGGGTTGCACGGGTGTAGGTGTGTACTGCCAAGCCATACGCCTATTGGAGTGACGCAAATAGTCCTACATTCAGCGGTGGCAATAGATGTGTTGTATGCCCAGGATAAGACATCAAAGTGATTTTATTCTGAACTGCATAACGAATGAAATCAAGTGTATAGTGTGAGCGATGGCCATCTGGAAGAAGTAGGCATTGTTGGCCCATGGTACGATCACGTGTCCAGCGATCAACATAGTCCTCCAACCAACGGTTCGCCAGCTTATCAGTAGTAAATCCCATATTTCTCTGTGCAAACACAGCTGTTTGGTCAGCTTCGAAATCATCTGCATCAAACCAACTCCGGTACAGGCCTCTTCCAAGATAGATAACCATAGGTGGGAGCATAGTATAGTTGGCGCTGCAGATCTCAATAACAGTTATCAATTCCCGAGATCCATCCTGAACTTCTTTTGGTAGCTTTCAATCCCGCTGTACAATAACTTTGGCACAATTTGAGAAGCCCAACAGAAATCCCTTTTCATCCATAATGTAGATATTCTCAGGTTGGAAGTGGTGCTTTTTGATGAGGATATGAAGTTTGCAAAAGTAGTCACAGATTGGACCTGGATTGATAGAGAGGGCAATTTGTCGATCTAAATTTGCTACAAACTTTGTGGGCAGTTGGGGGTGACTGTTGAGAAAGCCATGAAGCCAGGTAGTTCCCAGCTTGCCTCTGTTTTCTTCTTCTGCCAGCTGGGCAGCCATAGCCTTAAAAAGATCCAAACGAGGAGGGAAACCACTAGCTTCCATATTATCTACCCATCGAACTAGTGCTTTTTCAATGCCCGGCGGTAGTGCTTGATATTGTTGCTGGACTTCCTGGCAGGATAGAACCCCTCTTTCACTATTGCTCAGGGTTGAGTGGGGTACTTTGTATTTCAGTGCTAATTCCAGGAGGTTGGTGCCCTTCATCCGTCTTTCCTTGAGTGCTGCCTGGATTTGCCGCGCATTTGCATGCTTCTTCACTTCTCTGACCTTGATTTGTTCCATGGTTGCTGGCTGAAGGAAGTATGAGTGCGCAGGAGGTGATAAGGTTTTATATCTTGCGCACAGACACCCTCACTGGATGACACCATTCATTGTCCGAGATGGTGTCGGGTCCAACTCCCGTATCTCATATGTTTATCCTCACCCTGTATTTGTTCACTGACATCAGATACCAATAGAGATAGTAGGTGAGCAATGGTATAAAAATTTTTGCAATAATCTATTGCAGACCTATAATGCAAAGTGAATTTCCATGATGGTTGAATTGAAGTGCCCATCGTTAATATGCAGATACCTTGCAATTCCTGCTTTGTCTGCAGTAATAACAGGCCATCATTTTTCACATTGAATATATTCCCCATAACCTTATAATATTCAAATAGGGACAACTTAGGTGAGTTATACACAATGCTGACATTTGATAAGTTGACAATCTGGGAAATTATATTTCACTGACACTATAACCATCTGTAGATACTCATTGCATGAAGTTGCAATCGATTTTGTTTCTCAGAAATATAGTTTCAATTGATAAATAATTCAATTTCCTCTCTTACTAAGCTGTATCTGGCCCAATCTGCTGTTCGAAGCTTGCGATCAACATCCCAAAGCTCAGTACAATCAATTTCTCACTCTGCCTGGTTCTGGGTTGAAACTTGCCATAATCTGAGATTATCCATCTCTACATTTTAATTAATGGTGTTAATGCACACAGTCTTATTGTTATCATTCTTTACCAGCTTGTCAAGTTGATGCAATAGTGAGTTTATGCATGGAATAATCTTCTTTACCTGCTTATAGCCTCAAGTGCATCAGTGGAGAATATCTAGTTCAATAGTGCTGCCTATAATGACTTGAATCACCTGTACCTGGATCCTGTATATTCTGTTCAATACAATACTTCTTCACTACCTCTGGCATAGCTCTCCATCTTGTGCCCTTCTTGTCCATTCAGGAATTTCTTCTCCATCAGCAATGATATCTTAACAGCCACGACACCACCTTCTACAATTTGAGAGACAGTATTGAATCAAATGGATTATGCTGAGCTTCTGCCAGTAGCTGCTCCCGAATTGGAAAACCCAGTCATTTGGTCAGGTAGCCACTTTATAATTGAATCACCACCGATGATGTCTGCTCAGATTTACCAGCTCACAGATGATATTATGATCATCTTCCCTGGGCTTCCTATATTGAATATGTATCTGTACTGGATGGTATTGGGAAATATCTCTATATACTGATAATTCCTAGAATATTGTTCTTGGTCCTTTGCTTGCTTTTGCAAGTATTCTGATAAAACAAATACTCATCTGGCAGGGATGTTTCCATTGGAAACTGTCATTCAAAAGATTCTGGGCTTCATACTCAAAGCTTGATTACCAAGAGCTAACATTTTCTGCAATTATTGATCAATATTTGTACCCATATGTTGTAAATACCTGAGGGCATTGAGAATTAGCAATGAATTCAAGTATTGATGTATATTGACCATTATCCCGCAGCACTGATATATACCACAGAAGGCTATCTTTTGCATTTGTCTGGGGCCAAATGTCAGTCTCAAAGACAATATGTAATGGCAGATGATAATTCAAAAATCTTCCAGTTCCTTTAAAATCATTAGTCCATATTCTTAGAATTGAAGAAGATTATATAGTTGATGCCACAAATGCTGGTGTCCATACAGATGGAAGTGGCCAAAATATAGTTGAATTGTCTCTATCTATTTGGATTTATGTCGGTGTAGTGCTGACTTGAATATTCTGGTGATACTATAGCACATGTTGATTGATTGAATTTCAGGAACATCCTCAAGAATAGCTTCTACCATTTTGATTGCATCACTATGCTTTGCTCCCTCTCCACAAATGTTTAAGAATTGCAAATTTGTACTGTGAATACAAGTAAATGCTACTAAGTCACTGGTATTGAGATTTAGCTTTGTGGCAGTTTTGACTTGTGCACTATTTCATCTGTTTGTAGCTTTGAATTGGTGACTGCATACCATATCTGGAGGACAACATTCCTATCTTCTACCAGTATTGGCAGTGAGAATTGCCTTCAACTATAATCAACAAACAACGTTGGAGAAAATACATTGAGTTCACATGATACATAATGTTTGAAATGGGTGTATTGTATATTGCTGTAAAGAGTGAACGATGCTGGGTGGTCTTTACCTCTTGCCATGACCAAATGAGTGGAGTATACATTTGTGAGGCTCACCAGCTCACAGGGTTTCTTACCTTCTCCTTGGAACAAATCAATATTATAATAAATCGCTGTACTTAGGGAATGGCTCACAGCCACCCAATGGTGATATCAATCTTGCAACTGAGCCAGTATCTGTCAGTAATGCTTGATAGGTTTTGTATTTTGCTTACTGATCATGCAATATTTGGCAAAGAAGATCTATGAACAGATTCATAGAATGCAAGGTGGCTATCAGCCAAGGCATATTTAAACATTGAGCCTCTGATGCATTTTTCAGAATGTACTTGCCACCATTCCATAGAGAGTACAGTTTGTGGCTTTCTAGGTGTTGGAAGAATGAATTCTTTTCTTATCAATATTCCAGTTCACTGAGGGCAGTTGCAATACTCAGTGTACTGTATTGCCCAATATGGTATACAATATAGACATACTTTAACTCAATCTTTGTGAGTAAAAATACAAATTCAGGTAAACAAGCCCTGGTATACAATTGCAGTGAGAATAAACTCAGTTTCCCTTCAATTCTCTTAATGTCATTTCCATTCACCAATATGGAATGATTTCTTCTTAAACAGAATATCAATTCGAGATACATTTGAAATATGCTCTGAATTTTGATTGAAAATCTCAAGAAGTGGCTGATTGCCATCACCTATAGCATGATCAATAATGTATACTAATTGAAGCCAGTAGGATTTAAGATAAATGTCTGGAGCTTGGCATTTTATATGATTGTTGGCCTGGTGGGTTTTAATTTTAGCATGCTTTGGACAACTAATTATGTCCAATGCCATAGACCCAACAATTGGTGATATGGCCAATCAGCCTATCTGAAAGATTTAGGATAATATTGCTTCAAGTAATACAAAGAGCTCATACAGTGAATTTATTAAGTTTGCGGAAGTTGTAGTGTTTATAAAGTTTGGTATCTAAAGATATTGACGAATCTTGCTTGCAGTTAACAATCTATTGTGAGTATTAGAATGAAATTCATTGTATTCTGGTTGAGACTGAACTATGCAATCCAATATTGGCTGTTATGCAATATTATTGAATATTGAAAAATATCGATCAAGATCGATACTGAGCAGTACTGTCAGATATTGGTTGTGACACTGATAATAGGAAATGAAGAAACAATATTTTGATGGTTGGAAGTACTATGAAGTCAAAGATCGATACCGAGCAGTAATATTATATATTGGATACTCAGGTATCAATGGTAAATATAGCAATTTTGTGTTCTGGGTATCAGAAATACTGCAGTGGTAACAATCAACACTGAACAGTATTGTCATATATTTGATACTACAGACTTAGTTCAATTCAATCTAACTATAAGTTTTGAGATCAGCCAATATAGAACAATAGTGATCATTATAAATGATATTATGGGTACTCTACTATCATGTTATATATAGGAATAATAGTCATTACTTGGTGAATATAGAACAGTACTGTTTATTCATAATCAATCTTTGCTATCATGTAATTCTTATCGAGACAGGCACTTCTATACCTTTATCAACTTCAGCATTTTCACCCTCAACGCAGCATGGGTTATTTCCATTGGATCCAAAACCTCAGACAGTATATTGTTTATGATTTCCTATTTCATATCCCCAAATGCTGATGGGGAATTTCATTGCAACTTGTTCTGCTGCAGAAATCAAACTTGTTTGCACCTCAAAATAGTTTGGATAGTGTCTTATGAATGTAACTTGCATTCTATGTATATATACACTATTCATCAGTATTGCCTTTTTGTAGGAAGTATATGTTTTTACTAATAAGTTTCTTCAGCATTTGAACAATTTTGGAATATATGAACTTTCTTCCAGAGGTGCCATTATATGTACTTGTAGTTGCTTCAGCTGTTTCTTGCAATAGTGCTCCATCTTGGCATATTATAATAAATTCATTTTGACCACCCCCATTCTGAACAATAAGGTGGTAATATATGCAGCCAAAATCTGTAGACGTGAAAAGAACAGGGTTTGCTATTGAGGGAACAGTGATGACAATCAGGTACATCCAATTTCTTGCCAGTTTGTGAAGAAACTTTGTTAACTGGTTCAGACTCTTCTTCTTTGTGGACTTAAGTAAGGTCAAAAGACCTACTCTGTCATGTGCATTTATCTCCTCAGCTCTCTTCATGCAGAGTTCTTTCATATGATAGTCTTGGTATATTTCTGCAATATGCTTCCGATTGCGACTATTGAACTCTTTTTAACACCTGTAGCCTTTGCCAGACATGGGCTATCCGAGGCCCATAGCTACAAGCTCCTTTTCCACATATATAGCTACCTGTCAGCCCAATAGTTAATTGAAACAAAGTGATTTGGCTATGGCAATTGTCAAGTTCACAGTGTATTCTAGAATCATATTTGTAGAGTACTAAGTATTCTGCCATACTAGATTTTGAGCCAAGGCGATGATCTTGTCTGCAAATTCTTTGAAAATAAGATCATTTGTATCTGGGAAATGATAGAGCTCTGTATTGGAAGCTCCCTTTTATAGTCACCTCAGTAAGCATACCAACAAGGATAGATTATCAGTTGAATCTTGTCTTACCCTATTTGGGATCCATGGATTGCAGGTTGTCAGCTGTACAATGATTGGCTGACTTTCAGAAGCTTTGCTATTCAATTTGAAACCAACATCCCAGTCACTCTTCTCTTCTCGCTCGAACTAGTCAGTAGTAGTCAGCAACAGTCAGTATTGAATGATCAAGATTACACAATACGGATTTTATCATTGGAAGAATGTTTTTGCCTTACACAGTGTTGCCTATATCGTTGTAAATATCAATATACAGTGGTTGAGAAGATGATTAGGCTGTATTACTAGAGTGAATTCAGAGTCTGAGAATGGTAACTGATAATCAACTTGATTTGAGTCAGATATAATACTTGGTGATATATATTGTAGTGATAATACACAAGATATACTGAAGGAATGATATTCATGGTAAGATGGGTAGCAATAGAGTAGGAGGGAAACAAAAGGTGATGCAATAGAGTAGAATCAAACAATGTTACTTAGAGGTCAGATTGTTGTCAGGTAGTGGTTCATATTAGCCAATATTGATTGATACAAAATGGCAATAACAATAATAACAAGTATGGACAACTAGAATTATCAGACAAAGCCAAAAGTAACATAGTGAGTAATAATATTCATTATTCTGCAGAATTCAACGGTAATGACAGTATCATAGAGTTAGAATGGAAAAATGACAATGACTAGAATTATCAGACACAGCCAACAGTAGTGTGGTGAATGAGAATAATTAGTATTGAGAAGTATTTGATGCCCATTACAGCATCATTGACCTGGAAACGAAACAGGATAAGTAATAGCAAGTCAAATGATTAGACACAGCCAAATGTAATGTAGTTAATAATTATAACTGGTATTGAGCACTATTTGACAGTAATTATGGTGTGATAAACTTTTAGTATTAGTAATTTGAGATATCTAAATTAATTTTAATTCTTCCCATAAAAACAAATTGCCTTCTTCAATATTGAGTACTACTGCAGAGTGTTAGTATAGTCATTCAAGAGCAATGATATATACTGTGGAGGTTGACCAACCAATTGAAATGATAAGAAGAAATTGTATTACTCAGTATCCAATGTGGCTTCAAAGTACAGTATTGTATTGAAAGTTGTACAGATGTTGCCTTTTGAGGTGATAACATACATGGCTACAGTTGCCTGACTATGGCTGTAGAGCTACTATCTTCACTTCAGTGGCCACAGACCACACACTAAGGGAATCTTAGGGTTGCCACCCAGAGGTATTTCAGTCCAGTTACCATTTGCGACGGGTACCATATGTGGTTCATTTCGGAAGTACTAATTTAACGATTCTTCATGATCATGGTTATGGTGATGAGGCATTCAAATATTTTTGTTTGAAAAGTCGATTTGGCTGACTGGTATAGTTGAAGAAATGGATATATGTTTAACTTTGTCGGCATACATTGAATGTAGGTTTCTATAATTCAAATATATCAGGATTTGATGGTTTGTAGACCTTATACTGGCAAGTTATACCAAAATATCACCAGAAGCTGGATACTACTGGTAGGGTCGGCAATGAACTGTAGGGGTTTGAGAATATTGATAAATCGATTTGATTCATATGAACTAAATTCTTGCCTAGATTTTCAGCCAAACTCCATCCAATTGAACTCCCAATTTCGAACAAAAATAACTGAGTAAGTTCTAATCTGATTAGCTTGATTGTTGTTCTTGCTGGTAGGTAATGTTCCTTGTTACACAATAAAAAAAATTCAAGCTGATTGAACCAGAACCTGCTTGGATTGTGTTATTTCAAATTGATCAATTGACAAACTACTTCGTGACACACAGGTGGAAATTTGCAAATCTCGAATTACACTGGTATCAAATTTGTACTTGGTTTGAATTGTCACAATCCAATTTAGTTAGTTGCTTAAACGATCTACTAGGCAACTGGTGATGATTCCTGTGAATACAACTGCATTACAAAGGGTATTGCAGGGTTGGTGATATAAGTCAAATTGCTTTGCTAAGGATAGTGGTATATAAAATATAGAATATAACTTGTAGAATTGATTTTGAACTCATTTTTGTATTAAGATCAAGCTTCGCATAGGGTTCTAGGGGTTAAACATGACCAGAGGCCAAATAACAAAAAGTACCATGATTAGTCTACAGCTAAAGGGTGAAAACTAGATATCAGCAACTGATTTCAGAATGACTCTAGTGCACAAGAATTGATGCTATAGCTAATGATTGATTTGTTAACTAGAAAACGAGTGAAGAAAGAAATCTAGCTTCTGCTAAATATCAAAATATATATATACCATTTGGAACCATCATTATTACTGCTTAGATCTTTTTAATGCTCCAAATCTTTATATTGTCATGGTAGTGTCGAGTGAGGATCGGAGGAAGAGTGTGGATCGATGAAGGATATAGGGAAATACGAAGATAATCAGGTTTCGAAGAAAGGAAACAGGTTTTGATAGTTGCGTTGTAAATTATGGTGTGATGGTCATGGTATGGTTTATGGGTTGAAAGGGTTGAGTACATAGTTGGGTGAGGTTTGGATGTAATTCGAAACGAGTGAGCAAAGATGACGATGGTCGCGTTAGCTGTATCTAATGGCTCTGGATTTGCGGCGGATAGGTTTGTTCTTCACTCGTTCTCTAGTCTACAAAACAATCAATAGCTTCAGCTTCAACCTTTTCTCACTTCTGTGATTCCGGATTTCGAGTGTCTAGTTTGTTACGCAGTACCCGCGATCACTGCTACCTCAGTTTGGTTTTTATAACCCATAGAACTCCGAGCCTTGAAACCTTGACAGAAGAACGTGTCTACAATCGATTCTACTGGTTATAATTTAAGTATATGTGCCATTATCATCACCGAAGTGGCTGTTACTTTTGTCACTGTCGTTGCAATCCTCAGTGCCTGGTGTTTAGGTCTGTTGGCAACATCGAAAACCGGTTAACAGTTCACAGTTTCTGGAGACACATCTGTGTAGTGTGCATCTGGAAATTTCGACGAGAAGGATCCAGCATACTCGAGTCAATTCCAGCGTCCGACAGCAACAAACCTGAACAATCTCGAATCAATTTCTTCGACCTAGCTGGACAAACCACCAACCTTTTCGATCCAGAACCATTGAACACATTTGATAGCATCGACGCTATCATCCTCAAACCCGAAGAGCCCCTTGAGGCGTACTTTTGGCACGAACCACAAGCAATTGCCCCCTGGAATAGTTACTGGACAGCAGCTGCAAAGAACAGAGGAGGACTCCAAATCAACAATCCAGTGTTTAAGAACTCCTGGACTAAGTACCACAGTCTACACGTCAGTTGTCAGGATGAAGAACCGTGTTACTACGAATGCAACTGCAGAGGCACACATACGACAATCGGAAGAGCGGCACACGCTCAAACATCAACATCCGAATCCACAATCAAAGCAACACCCCGGGACATAGAAAGCCAAATTTTGTGGACAGACTACAATGAACGAAACGCAAATAAAGGAAATGGAGTGCATTGAGAATTACATCAAGCCCCTTTACCAACTCCACTGATTATCATAACAACGCCCAGCAAGCACAAGGTGTTTTTCTGGTAAATGGTTAGCCCGTTTCTAGAAGTGGAAATCGAAGTAGCAGTTCAACAAATCCAAGAGAACAACGACCAGGTAAAGGACTACCTGAACAGAAGAATACGCTCCAGGTTTACAGGCGTAAATCTCCTCACGGCAGCCTCCTAATACCACAGTCAGGATGTCAGCAGGTTCGTCAAGACCAACTCGCGATGTAATGCTAACCAGCCCATTACAATTGGAACTGGAAAATGTGGCAGTGAAGAATACGGAAGGGATGAACAAAATACAGCTCCAGAGTCACCTCCAGGATATCAACTTGGGGCTGACAGCATTGGCCCAACTTCTGACCACCAGCAGATTGAACAAATTGCTAAAGGAACAGCAATCTGTGAAGAATGCGGATGCACGAATATCAGAATTATTGGATGAAGGAAAGAAGATTATTCAGGAACGGGACAATCTGAAGCAGGAGTTACTGCTTACGGAACAGCCATCAGCATCACCAGAGGTAGTACCCCAAGGATGCAATCATGGAGATCTGGAGGAAAAAGTTCGGAGTTTGGAACAACAGCTGGAAGAGAGCAATACAGACCAAGCAGAGTTGAAACAAAACCTGGAAGATACTCAAGCACAGTTGGGGATATTCAGAAACCTGGCAGAAGAGAATCGGCAACAGGTAACTCGAATTTTGAAACTGACGGAAGGAAGCTCAACAGAGACCACAGGAGAAAGGGAAGATAAAGAAGAGAAAATAAATGATATTGCCAGCTTCTCAGGAGAAAATAGAAAGGAACTTTGAGGATGGAAGGTACAGTTGGTGCTGAAGATTGCTGGAACACAAAGAGCATTCAACACGGAACAGAAGAAGTTGAGATACGCGGTTGGATGATTGAAGGGTGTCGCTTTGACACAAATAATGCCACGGTGTGATGACATCTCCGGGAAGTTGAACTCGATACCCTGAAAGATCTAGTTGACCTACTAGATCTAGCATTCGGGGATCAGGACAAAGTAGAAACGGCCAAGAGGGAACGCTTGAGACTCAAACAACGAGACTGCGAATTCTCTCAGTATTATGCTGAATTCCAGAGATACGTAGCAGACGTCACATGGAACAAAGATGCACAGTTAGATGCATTACGGCAAGGGCTATCCAACGAACTCAAAGACTCTCTACAACAGATCGAGGAGCCAGAGAGTATCGTCGAATTTGACATCATATGCTCGAAACGGGACTCACAACTGAGAAGACGTGCGGCAGAAAAGAAGTCCGGAAGATGGGAAGGCTACCAAAAGTCCAACCCTACAACCAACACCACATCTGCCCAGACGAGGCACCAGCAGGAACAGTTGCAGGTTATCACGGCCCTGCACCAATGGATCTTTCGGCGGTCAAGGGGATGAATATTACACCTGAGGAACGAAGGACACGCATGGAAGGAGGATTATGTATGTAATGTGGGGATAGCAGGCATTTTGTGGCATCATGCCCAAGGAAGATGAAGGCAGTATCAGGACAAACAGAGGTAACACCTTTCAGAAAGGCAGCAAATGAAGGAGATGCAGATTCGGAAACGAGGAAAGGAATGGAAGTTGAGTTGGGAAAAGTTTAGTCCAGTGCAATAAGGATGGCAATTGCGCTGGAAACGAATCTTCTTTGTCAGTCAATGCTAGTTTTGGTATGTCGCAGTTTTCTATATCAAGCGCAGAAATAAAAGAATCTTCTATGGAAAGCGAACATCTCGTTGTGAAATGCTCGCTGAAAATAGAAAACAAGATCATTGATACCCACGCTTTGATAGACTGCGGAGCTACCGGAATAGCATTTATTGACAAAGATTTCGTCAGCCATCATCAATTGGAGGAAAGAGAGTTAAAAGAATCGAGAGAATTGGATGTTATAGATGGAAGGGCCATCAAATCAGGAACAATCACCACCATGGCCAAATTGATTCTAGGCATACGCGGACATCAAGAGCAATTACCAGCATTTGTTACAAAGTTAGGACACTATCCAATAGAACTAGGGTTACCATGGCTACAGCTTTACGACATTTCAGTCAAATTTCAGAAGAAAAGAATAAGATTTGAAAGCGACTACTGTCAGAAACACTGTCGACCTCATTCCAGCGTGTGGGTATGGGGCAATCATATGGAAACAGCGGAATCAGACAAGTCAAAGATGGACATATGTGCGATAGCAGCAACACCATTTATGAGACGCAATAAGAAGGAGAAACTCAAAGTATACGCGGTAACATCATACAAGATCAACAAGGCCCTCGAAATAAAGGACCTTCAGGAAAAACTGCTAGATCAATTAATTCCAAAAGAATATCATGAATTCCTCCCTCTCTTTGACAAAGTTATTGCTGAACGATTACCTCCACACAGACCATACGATCACAAGATCACTCTCCAAGAAGGCTTTACACCTCCTTTCGGACCAATCTACAGCCTGTCAAGAGAAGAACTACAGGTCTTCAAGGAATGGATTGAGAAGAACTTGTCAAAGGGCTTTATCAGGTCGTCATCATCACCATGTGGAGCACCAGTTTTGTTTGCACCAAAACTAAATCGAGGCCTAAGACAGTGTGTTGACTACAGAGGCTTAAATGAAGGAACGATAAAAAATCAATATCCATTACCATTGATCCAAGAAACTCTGTTACGATTATCGAAAGCCAAGTGGTATTCCAAGCTGGACGTCTGAGAAGCCTATAACATGATTCGCATTGCAAAAGGAGACGAATGGAAGATGGCATTCAGAACTGGTTATGGTTTATTTGACTCACTAGTTATGCCTTTCGGACGCACCAACGCACTAGCATCTTTCCAAGAATTCATCAATGATACTCTTCGACCATTTTTGGACATCTTCTGCACGGCTTTCTTGGACGACATCATCATATACAGTGATAACCTCAAGGAGCATACGGAACACGTCTGGGCAATAATGACAACGCTGAAAGAAGCTGGATTATACTTGAAAGCAGAAAAGTGCGAATTTGATCAACAAGAGGTTAAGTACCTAGGATCGATAGTTGGAGTAAACGGGATAAGAATGGACCCAGAAAATGTAACAGCAGTCAAGGAATGGGAAGCACCCGGAAAATTGAAGGAGGTTCAGGCCTTTTTGGGTTTCGCCAATTTCTATTGAAGGTTCATAAGGAATTATATTAGGGTGGTTCAACCATTAACAAAACTTACCAAAAAGCTGGTACCTTTTCACTGGGGCCCCGATCAAAAAAGAGCATTCTCCAAGTTAAAAGAAGTGTTTACCACAGCACCAGTACTGGCACACTTTGATTACGAAAAGGAGATTGTCTTGGAGACTGCTGCATCAAGTTACGTATCCCCTGGAGTATTATCACAGTACGACAATCAAGGAATCCTTCATCCGGTAGCATTCTTTCCAAAGAAATATATAACACAGGAAGAAAATTACGAAATCTACGATCAGGAGTTGGGAGCCATCGTCAAATGCCTAGAAAATTGGAGACTGGAATGTGAAGGGTCAGTACATCCGATTAAAATACTGACAGATTACAAGAACCTTGGGTACTTTATGACGTCGAAACTGCTCAATAGGAGACAAACGAAATGGTCCGAATTCCTGTCAAGATTCAAGTTCAAAATTATTTACCGTCCAGGGAAACAAGGTCAAAAACCCGACGCACTCACCAGAATGCCAGGAGACATACCTCCAAAGGGGGGGCAGAAAAAACCCATCAAATCATGCTAAAAACGGAGAATCTTGACCAGAGAATAAAAAAGGGATTGGTGGTAGCATTTGCAGAAGTAGTCAATCGGGATGAGGAAGAGGTTGGTCCAGAACAATTGTGGAACTGGATTCAAAATGTTTGTAAAGACTGCCCGTTCGACAGTAGCAAAGGACTGTGCTTAAAGGCAACCAAAATCATCAACAACAAAGCATCAGATCAACTCCAACTGATCAAAGAACATCACGATACACCAGCAGCCGGACATCCAGGACGAGCAAAAACCCTTGAGTTACTCAAAAGAAATCATCAGTGGCAAGGCATGAGGGCAGACGTCGACAGATATGTATGGAACTGCCATGTTTGCCAACGCAGCAAGGCAACCCATCAGAAGGTCCACGGATGGCTCAAACCACTGGAAGTACCTCAACAACCATGGAAAGATCTAAGTATGGATTTTGTGGTGGGACTACCAGAAAGCGAGGGGTATAACACAATATGGGTAGTGGTTGATAGATTGTGAAAAATGAAGCATTTAGTTCCGTGCCGGGATGATACTGATGGGAAGAAGATGGGCGAAATGTTTATACGAGAAGTGTTTAGGTTACATGGTTTACCAGACACTATAGTATCAGATAGAGGACCACAGTTTGCCTCGGAATTTTGGAGACACGTTTGTGAAAGACTTGAAATCAATCGAAGGACGTCAACAGCGTTTCACTCACAAACGGACATACAAATAGAGCAAATGAACGCCATTATAGAACAGTACCTCAGAGCATTCGTCAATTATCGACAGAATGACTGGACACAATAGCTACCAATGGCAGAGTTTGCATCAAACAATCATGCCTCGGAAACAATAGAATGTTCACCATTTTTCCGCAATTACGGATTCCATTCAATCATGACCTTCAGCCAACATCCAGTTCAAAACGGAAACGATATCAGGGAAGTAAACGCAAATACCCTCTCCCAGAAAAGAAACAATATCTTCGAACAAATGAAAGCTGAAATGAATCGGGCACAAGCGTTTCAAGCGGAGCAGGCGGATAAGCATTGACGAGAGGGAGTGGAAATGAAAGCTGGGGATCGAGTATAGATGGACGCCAGGAATATTGCAACACAGCGACCAAGCATCATGCTGGACTGGAAATGCCTAGGACCTTACGAAGTTACGGAGGTAATCAGCCCATGGGCCCAGCGGTTACCGTTACCCAAAGACCTTCATATGCATCCAGTACAACCAATATCCCGCTTGAGCAAAGTCACGGAAGATTCTCTACCAGGGCAAATCGAATCGGCACCACCACCAGTTATCGTGAATGGAGAAGCGGAATACGAAGTGGGGAGTGTTGAAGATAGCAGAATATTTTGACGCCAATTGCAGTACCTGGTTAAATGGAAGGGCTATGATGAAAGGAGCTGGGAACTGGCAGTTAATGTGGACGGACTTCAAGCTATCGATATATTCCACATAGAACAACCTGGTAAACCCGGATCAACAACCTCGTAGGAACTCGGCTGGTGGGAGGGGGGGCTACTGTCACGGTTGTGTTGTGTGAGGATCAGAGGAAGAGTGTGGATCAATGAAGGATATAGGGGAATACGAAGGGAATCAGATTTCGAAGAATGGAAACAGGTTTTGATAGTTGTGTTGTAAATTATGGCGTGATGGTTATGGTATGGTTTATGGGTTCAAAGGGTTGCATACATAGTTGGGTGACGTTTGGATATATTTTGGAACGAGTGAGCAAAGGTGACGACGGTCGCGTTAGCTGTATATAAGGGTGCTGGATTTGCGGCGGATAGGTTTGTTCTTCACTCGTACTCTAGTCTACAACACAATCAATAGCTTTAGCTTCAACCTTTGTGCACTTCTGTGATTCCGGATTTTGAGTCTCTGGTTTGTTACGCAGTACCTGTGATCACTGCTACCGCAGTTTGGTTTTTATAACCCCTAGAACTCCGAGCCTTGAAACCTTGACAAATATCTTCGTATTCTACTATCTTCCCCACTCCTGAATAGTAGTATATGTGTAACAGAACTATTCCAACGTATTTTCTGTTGCTTAAACCTATTTTCCAAATGATTGTTGAAGACAAAAGTTGTTTTTTATATCTTGAACTTGTTTTCCAAATTATTGTGATATATATAATCCAATCCCATTCCTTATTCATTGATCATTACTCAGTCACCAATTCCTACCACAATATGACATTGGTATACTCATACTGTATTGGTAAACTGATACTGATTTGAAAACAGATGCTCTATCAAAAACTTATCTATAATATGTGAATGAATAGTATATTTGTATACTTATACTACATTGAAAATCATATTAAATATTTGTAAGACAATGTTTCATTGGTAGGTAATTAGTATAGTTGTAAGTCAAAGTAACATCAATAAATAAATAGTATATCAGTATACAAATGCTGTTTTGAAAAACAAATACTGTATTAATATGTCAATACTATATGAAAGAAAAAATATTTAATCAAACAGCAAATATGATATTGAACGGCCAATCATTTTGTAATGAAAAAATTTGCAATTGATAAATATATGCAATATTGTCAATCAAAAGCAGTATTGGTAAACAAACAATGTGTTGGTAAGCAAAAGCTGTATAAGTAAAGACAGATTGTATTGGTAAGCAAATTATCTGTTGGTAAAGAAATATTATATTAATGAACAAATACTCATTGAGTAAACAGATACACTAAAAAGAATTAAGTACTGTATTGGTAAGCAAAATTGATGTTAGTAAACCAATAATAAATAGATAAACAAATGCTGTTTTGGAAATGATATTCAGTATGCTATACCTAGCAAGATCACAGCAGGGTCATGTACGATCACCCATGATTTCCCTGATTAGATGTCATTGGCTATTACTTGTTTGGATGCCAGAGCCAATCTTTTCGAATGGCTAGCAAACAAACACCCACACTATCAAAAACGCATCGACAGCTGGTTGATGGCTGTGGTTGCTTCTGCTCCAAATTGCCGACAACACACAGACAGCCAACAAACAGCTCAATGGTATTGGCCAAGAAGCTGATGACTCACCAACAACAAATGGTCAGCCAGGCAAAAGTCAACGACTGCCGGAGGCCTAAGAATACCTGCCGACTCTGAACAGTGAAGCTGCTCTCCATTGAATGATGCCTATTTGTCTGGACATCATCAGATTGAAAGAATACCACTGGTCCTAAGGCACAAGCCTGTGAGCTTGATGTCACAGAGGACACCACTGGTCAGATTCTAATCCAATCAAAATAAAGAAGGTAGAGGATTGGGAGATGGAGACTACTGTTGTTGCAATTGAACTGGCATTGGTTCGATGGTGATTACAGTGGTGGAGGTTTAGAGACAAGCTGAGATAGAAGTATTAGTTAGAAGGCAAAGAAAGAGGTATGAAGACCTCTGAGTTCATCAAGGGTAGAAAGACATCAACCATCTCAGCGAGGTGAACAAGCCATAACAATATACATATTGAAAAGCCAGTCTGTTTGTTCAGAATCATTTAGTGATTTCACATCTCGAGCTACCCTCCTAACCTACCTTCGATGTAGTCCCATATCAAGTACAGATACTACTTTGACCGAGTAAACCTCGAACAAAACTCCCGGTGTTACATTTCATTGTTAGCAAAGAAATGCTTCTGAGGAAGGTATTTTTTCTAACCACACCGATACATCGAGCAACCTTGATGGGATACAACTGCAACTGTCACTGTCAAGTCAACTTCTTCAATTGAGCTGGGATCCCAATGCAGTGTGCAGAACCAGAACCTCTCAACTTCTGCGATAGCATTGATGAACTCCTGAATGAAACATATGAACTCTCGAAGATTACTTTTGGGACACACCGGATACACCCTATCTGTGGAACCTCTACTGGACACACGCAGCCAGACAAGGAAGAGGTCTAAGTATTGATGATCCATTCATTGCTGATCATTGGACTAGATAAAAAGGCTTGCACTTTGATTGCAAAGATCAGGAAGTGTGTTTGCAAGTACAACTGCACAGACACCCACACAACAATTGGAACAGCAGCAACCACTCTATTAACCATCGTCAAAGCCCTTGACCAGTGGAATTGATGAATCAATTTGGATGATATACTACCCAAATTTGTTCAATATTCCCCTGTTGCTGGTGCTTGAATATGAACGCCTCCTATATACACTGTGTGCCATCAGTACAACTGCAGCAAGAATCCATAGCTCGATTCCTGTTCTTTCACACCACGCCTGAACAGCAACTTTCCATCGTCCAATAATGGTTGGATCAGACACCAGCATGACACATGCCTACACAGTGGTTAGAAGGGAAAATGCGTTAATCCTATCGAGTAACAAGGATAAGGTGGTGACACAATACCGGGCCATCGCAAGGGAAGATATTCCGGACTGGGTTATTGAGCTATTGAATGAAATCAACGCAGAACTCAGGTGGATGGACACCGTGATACAGGAAGCATGAGAGGGGAATTTCAAGATGCAAACAGATGTCCCGGAATTGGCCCAAACTTACGAAAATCTCATCAGAAGGCAAGATCAGAATTACGATGCCATAGGCCCAGAAGTGGACAGGTCAAAAGTGTTCAATTCGAGAAGCATTCCAATATAGTAATCCAAATCCCAAATGTTTGTGGCTAATGTCGAAGCAGCTTTTGTTGTGATGATGGCCCAATTCACCAAAGCTTACCTGGAGCTGCTGTCAGCACTATGAGAGCAAATCCAACATTCTGAAAAATGCTGGGGAACCCTCTCGACTCTTCTCGACCATAGGGAATGTGCCCAAGATCCCCTTGCCCTCCAAGTGCACATCCAATGTCAGGAGCTGGCGGATATTCAGCTGAAAGCCAAGAAAAATAGTGAACAGATGTCCGGACTATACGCCAAGTCCCATACAGAGGTAAAGAAGATTCAGAAAATGACGGACACAGCAGAAAGGGAGAGAAAGGCAGCAGAGAGAAGGAAGCAGAAAGACTTTGAGTGGAAATTCAAAGAATTCATTTGAGCCTTGCAGATAAAGCACTCTGATGAAATGATGAAGATATCAGTACACTCAATGGCCCGGTCCATACTAACACCAAAGAATGGGGATACAAGCCTGCCAAGCAAGAAGTCTGCATGTAATACACTGTAAATGATGGCAACGGAATGTGGATCATAGAGGCTGTTACTCCAGAACCAAATGGTAATGGACACAGTGCAGAAGGTGTTGATGGACACCCCTCAGGGGACTCCAAGTTTTTCAGCTTCAGTACAAAAAACTCTAGCTCTTCTAATAGTGGAGACGATGTTCTCCCACCACGTCCACCACCAGTGGGAATGAATTATTGTTAATTACCTGTGGTACTGCCACAAGCACCACCACAGCCACCAAGAGCTCCAAATTCAAGCAAGCAGCAAAAACTTGAACTTCCATAGAGGTTTACGGGAAAACAAACAGACAAGAACGAGTACTGACACCATTCGATAACTGCCCTGGATTGCTGTCTCCAATACTCCAAGGAAGATTACGACGATGACAATAATAAAATTATTTTCGTTGGAACTATTCTTCAGGTGAAAACTTTGGGCTGCTACAACAACCACAAAAAACAGCTTGGAAAGCATTATCAGGTGGTCACATAGTAGAGCATACACCAGCGCTATGGAGGAAAGATTCATCAATCCAGAAGAAGAAATGGAATACCTCCAAAAGATGAATAAATTGCAGTACAAGGGAGATTTCCAGCACTACTTTATAAGGATGGAGGACTTGAACTACCATGTCTGCTTATCAGGGATTGAATGGCAACAGGCTCTACACAGTAGACTGAATGAAGATATCCAGAATCTAATATCCTTTTTGAATATTTCACCAGACGACGACGTGGAATACGACTCACTATTCAAACAAATTGGCTGCCAATATGAGAAACGCCTGCAAGAAAAATACCAGCACAACGATCACAAACCCAAAGACAAAAAGAGCGATAAGAGGAAGAGTGATGATGATAGTGATTATAAGGGGAATTAAGGAAAGAAGAACTTTGAGAAAGGTTCTGACTCCAAGAAACCTCGAATGGAGAAGAAGGGTTCTATGCCAGTCAATATGAACAAAGCTGAGGCCCTGAAAGGAATTCCAGAATCTTAGCAGGAAGCATAAGCCAAGCACAATGAGTGCAAACACTGCGGTTCTTCAGAGCATCGATGGGTATTCTGTAAGAATCCCATGAACATCTTCTACAGTAGGACAAACAAGAAGGATAAGAAGCCTCAGATGGAAACACCAGAAATAACCACCTCTTTTTCAAAGATCAAGCCCAGGAGTCTGGCTGACCAACATATGAAATAAGCAGCAGCCTCAAGCTCCTGAGTGCATTACGAGGTTGACTTCGATCGTATAATGATTGATTGATGAAACGAGTCTCTTTTGTCATTCCTTTTGTTCTATGGGATGACGGTTCTTCCTATGGGATTTTGAGGTATACACACCTCTAGTTTTTGGATTTATAGATACAGATATTCATATTTCTTTCAGGATTTCATTTGGGTCTAACCAATTTGGTCATTGGTATTATAGCTTTTCAATACTCAATATATGTTCTTTTCTGCTGTTTATGAAAAGGTGCCTGAGGATGAGTTCAATACTCGAAATATGCTGGTCATATAGCATCCAAACATGACAAGTGACAAGCAATTACCATTGAACATGATCAAATCTCATATGAACCTTATTCATCAACCGCGACCCATTGTGTCCGGAGCTGTATCAACAGGTAGTCCACCATGGTTGTCAACCAAAAAGATCAAAAATACCAGGCTGCAGCCACCATACCTTAGTCTGTACCCAATAAATCCAATCAATTACCACCTGACGCAATATGGATTCAAGATCAACAATACACATGTTTGCAAGCTTGCGAGACTGGAAAAATGTCTCTGTATGGATTCTGCTGGATACAGGGTATGATATACCTATGATTTCGAAGCAGTAGGCTGATTGACATGGTATTCCAATAGTGACTCACACTGAACCAAAGATAGTCGAAAACATCAATGGGGAAAAAGTAGATGGAGTGGGTTGGTAGTACACCTTCCATGTGACTCAGCAGTATGAATCTCATTATGCCAAAGAGATCTTCATTATTGGTCCAATGGAAATTTTGTCTGATGTCATGTTACCTTACAGTTGGATTGTCAAGCATGAAGTACACAGTGGAGTTACCGAAGAATATGATAAGCTCCAGTTTATGTCGAAACACTGCCACCAATATGGTACAATGATAGCAGTATCTCTGTTCTCAATTGAGTATGATGATTCAATTTGAAAGTTTGGTACTAATTTTCGATAGATCATGGGTATTGGTTTAATGCATGTCAATGCAGTTCATGAGATTGAGATCGATTGGGTAGAGTGTATTCTATGGTGATACAGAAACTTCGAGACATTGTACAATGGAGAAACTACCCATGCTATATTGCCTCATCAATCCTACAATCATGCCATTCACTTAAACGATGGCATACAACCTCCATGATATTCCATCTATGTGCTCTCAGAGAAGCAGCTTTTGTTCCATTCAGATTATCTCAAAGACATGCGAGATTCTGGAAAGATCCGTCCTAGCTAGTTAAATGTGGGTGCATCCATTCTCTTCGTTTCAAATCCACATGGAGGAGGCTGACTATTCGGCATAGATTACACCGGTCTACATTGGTTGACGATGATGAACCAATGTCTATTGCCACATATAAACAAACTGATAGACATGGTTGCTTGATTAAGTATTTTCACCATAATTGATTTGAAGGCAGGGTTCAACCTCATTCAAATGCAACCCAGTAATGAATGGAAAACAGCATTTTGTACAAGATAAGGATATGATGTATTCCTGGTTATGCCCTTTGGATTGGTGAATTTGCCAGCTACATTCCAAGACATGATGAAAGAGATCCTGCAAGATCTAATCGACTATGGGGAAGTAGTCTATATAGATGATGACTTCACCTATATGGAGAATGGAAAAGGGCATGTGCGATTGACTTGCGAAGTTCTTCATCAACTACAGATGGACAACTTGGCTATTGGATCTGATAAGTGCGAATGGCACCAGAAGCAAGTTGAGTTCCTTGGGTATGTCATATTGGGAGAACATGTCAGCCTATCCAAGGATTGGATTGACCCTATTCTGAATTTTGAGATTCCGGAGTCTGTCAAACACATCCAGTCATTTTTCTGATTTCCCAACTTTTATCAATGCTTCTTTGAAAGATTTTCCAAGAATTGCCATCCCTTAACACAGTTAACAAAGAAAACACACAAGAAGTTTGATTGGAAAGCCAATCTGCAAAATCAAATAGTCTTCGATATACATAAGAAGCACTTTACCGTGGGACCGATATTATGGCACTTCAAGCGTGTTTGGCCCATTATGATTGAAACTGACACAAGTGATTTTGCAATCAGTGCAGTACTCTCCCAAATCATTGATTGCCGATTGCACCGTAGAGCCAACCATTTTCGAAAGATGGATCAAGCCGAGATCCACACTGAAATCCATAACAAAGTGATGATTGCCGTAGTATCCCCATACATAGAATGGAGACGTTATATCGAAGATGAAGCCCACCCAATCTGTGTCTTCACTGATAACAGGAATTTCAAATTCTTTACAACTACAAAGATCTTGAATCAGAAACAAGTCTGTTGGGCTCAAGGATTGGTGGAATATGATTATAAAATATTCTACTGACCAGTTAGTGCAAATAGAAAACCTGATGCATTATCTAGGCATTCGGAGTACCTCCCAAAAAAAAATGGGGAGGTAGTGCTAAGAAAACCAAAATCAGCTACACCAATGCATTCAGGGAACCGATGAGTTGGTAACTTGTGCAGGGAAAACAGTGCAAGTGACAAAGTTATGAGGCGAATGAATTGCAATTGCTTCTGCCAGTTGAGAACAATTCCCGTAGTCTAGATTAATTCATTGCTGTGGGAAGCAGTCGTCAGTGCTGCTAATAATGATACTGCATGGCAAGAAGAGTATATCCGAGCTGTAGAGGCTAACCCAAGCCCAGACATCTCATTCGAAGACGAGGTTCATGATTACAAATGCAGGCTCTCAATTCCTTGTGATCTGCGGTTGATGAAACAGATATTGGAAGTGGATCACAATTCGGAGATGGCTGGACACATGGGACAGTATAGAACAATGAAGCTGGTCAGATGAAACATCTTTTCGCTTGAAATATAGAAATTCTTTGAAGATTATGTGCGCTCATACCCTGAGTGCCAAAGAAATGAAGCAGCTTCTCATGCTTGCATCAGATTCCTATATCCATTTGAATTTGCATACCGCCCATGGCATTAAATTTCCATGGACTGTATCACCAAATTACTGATATCAAACAGATGCTCATCGGTATAGGTAATTGTTGACTGATTTACCAAACTGGCTCACTTCATTCCAATGAACGATGGAGTGAAGAGAGCTACAGACCTTGTCAAAATCTTGTTGAAAAATGAATGGATATTTCATGGTGTACCATCAAACATAGTGTCCAATTGGAACTCCAGGTTCACCTCCACATTTTGGTCCTTGTTGTTCAAAGCTCTTGACAACAGGTTCAAGATGTCTTCACGATTCCATCCTCAAACAGACGGACAAACAGACAGAATCAACCAAATGTTGGAATTTTATCTGCAGAATTACTGCAATTACAAGCAGGATGACTAGTCTGATATATTACCAATTGCAGAATATGCTTACAATAACTCTATAACTACCTGTACGAGAATGTCACCATTCTTTGCAAACTTTGCAGTTGCTTCTTGAACTAATTGGCCCATCGAAGCTGAAGTAAAGAATCCAGCACCTAAGAACTACAATCACTGGATGACCAGCATACATATACTGTGCCGTAAGGGCTAGGAGTAAGCACAGAAGTCAATGAGGCAGTACCATGATAGGTGTGCTAAGGAACCTCCGAAGTATTCAGATGTGATTTAGTAATGCTAAATGGGAAGAATCTCAAAACTTGGAGACAATCTAGGAAACAAGATTTGAAGCATCATGGACCCTTCAAGGTCTCAAAGGGGCTCTCGCCCACTGTGATTAAGCTTGTGTTACTGATGACATGGCATATTCACAATGTATTCCATGTATCACTCTTTGATCCATATCGACTGACCACCAACCCTACCCAACCGTCACCTGAGTGTGCTTCAGCCAGTGAGTGGAATGGGCTTGCATATCATGTTCACAGCTACCAGTACAAAATAGGCTATGATGTTGGGGATGCCATGGGCGGCCAGTCAAGCCAGAAATGGAAACAGGTTGAATATCTGTTCAAGTGGAAGGCGCATCTGGAACATGCAGATTGGACTAAGGAACCTTATGAGAACTTCAATGACATGAGATTGTGAAAGGAGTATCACAGACCGAATCCTCAGGCTGCAAAGAATCACAGTTTCAATGAACAGTTGAGCTGGTACCTTTTCCCCGCCCAGGGTTTTCAATGGCTAGCAAGATACCTAATAAAGGTTTTGGGTTTTGGGCACAAGGGGTCATATTTTCCAAATCATGAAAGAAAAATGGTTTTGGTTTTGGGTACAAGGGGTCATGTTTTCCAAACTGAGAGAAAAATTGATTTGGTTTTTAAGGCCACATGGGGTCAACATTTTCCAAATCAAAGAAAGAAAAAGAATGCAAAGTATCTTAGCTGGATGCACCTGATTGATCGATTCTGCTTGCTGCCATATGTCTCATCTGGACATCAGTACACTGATTGGTTTACTGTACTTGCACGCCTCAGCTGCCCTTGAGCAACTGATCAAAGCAAAATTGTCTGTGCATATCCACAATTTAGAGGATTTCAAAAAATTCACATCAGTGAGCTGTGTCATATTTCGCTAAAGGCAATGATGTGCAGATCAGTATGGTCATTCAGAGATACACTCTCAAAGTGACGGGTTAGTATTACACCTAGCAAGTTTGCAGCAGGGTCATGGACGATCTCCCACAATTTCCATAATATGATGTCATTGGCTATCACATGTCTCAGATACCAGAGCCAATCTTTTCAGATGGCTAGCCAACACACACCCACACCATCAATAAGCATCAATGGCTAGTCAATGGCCACAGACACTGCTGCCCCAAATTGCCGATAACAAACTGACAGCCAAGAATCAGCTGAATGGTATTGACCAAGAAGCTGACTAATTGCTGAGCACATATTAATGGCCAGTCAAAAGCTGACGACTGCCGGAGGCCTAAAAATACGTTCCGACTCTGCAGAAAAAACCTGCCCTCTATCAAAAGAGGCCAATTCATCTGAAAGTCATCAGATCGAAAGCATACCACTGGTCCAATGTTAGGGGTTTTCCCTCATCATGCGTATGAGGTACATCAGACTTAGTCTCCCAGGCTCGCCACGTGACAACTTGTGTCAAGTGGTGGAGATACACCCCTGAGGATGTCTACTGATGAGTGAGCGGAAGGCCCAACATAGCTGGGTGAAATTCCCATAATATTCCAAGCTCCAATACCGCGTCTCAGCAAAGTGGACAAGCTAATCCACGTGGAGACAATACACATACTCGATCTGACAGTAATCAAGGGGTGATTCCTTTGGTGCTGGCCAAGGCATGGGACACACCAAACCATACTGCCGAAGCAAAGATAACTGCCTTGCAGAGACTTTTGAGTCAGCTGTGCGTTATCAATCAGACCAGTGATACTGTATATCAAACGAATTCTGAGATGAAAACTATGATAGGAAACTAGAACAAGTTCCCCGAGAATGGTTCGACGAATGATATTATGTTAGTACGAGGGACTTTACTATCTTCCCGAGATCAGTAATCAATGGAGATATGTTAACGGCGCCCCGGTAGATGAGTCTACCCAAAAAGATAAGTGTTCGGATCTAGACTGTTGAACCCCAGCTCTTTCGCGTTTGCAAACACGATAACTGAGAGAGCGCACCACCCTCCAGGGAACATGGGTAAGACGCAATGACACTAGGTATGTGGCAATGTATGGGTTGATAGCTCATTAAATCTTTCATCACTATTCCACTCATTCAGAAGAAAGATAACTAATACGAAGTAATGGTCCCATATGCGTGTCAGCAACGTCATAGTATACAGGATAACCTTTGGGATGCCTGGTGGAAGCTTACGCCTCTACACATTGTCAAACGGAACTCTCGGCAAACACACTACTGAGATCGGCTCTGTTGCAACGATTGGTGCTTGCGCAAACACCCACTTCTGTGGACTGACTGTTATCGAGACAGTACTATACACACACATGATAGTGATAGAGAAGTAAAGTCACGCCTTACTGGTATACCTCTGACTGGAAATGCTCACCGATAAAAGACCACCTTAAACACCTGTTTAAACACAACGATCAAGCTCTATCAGCAATCCACAGCCAGCACAACAACAGCGGAAAACCACCTGAAATATTATTATGTTTATACCCTAAGAATATCTATTATCCATGTCCCAATACTCTCTTGAAGACATCATTGTCTTTAACACAGCCTACCTTCTTTCGTACTGTCAAACCGACGTCCACCTCGATTGCCTTTACAACTGGTTGCTTTATAACAATCTCGTAGACGCCTACATCCACTTCTGCGAAACTGGCGAGTGTACGTCGCAAGTACCCTTTGACGAGTCGTCCGAAGACTACCTTCCAGACTCATACGACTTCGAAACACAAGAACAGCCACACTTCTGCATATGCCAGTATATCTGCACACCCCACAAAGACTACGACGAACAACCATTGAAATCCACTTCTTCAGCTTCGTCTTAGTTGTCAAAATGATACAGTATCGACACCACGTACGACGATATCGGTCTGCATCTACACACACAGGAGCGCCCCCGCAAGATCTGAAGGCACAAGCCGGTGAGCTTGATGTCATACAAGATACCGATCGTCTGATTATAATCCAACGACAACATAGACGATTGAGGATCGGGAGATGGAGGTAGCGGTAGTTGCAAATCAACTGCCATTGGTTTGATGGTGGTTACAGTGCTGGAGCTCAAGAAAAATATGTAGCCAGAAGTATTTGTTAGAAAACGAAGAAAGTGGTATAAAGATTTCTGAGTTCTTGAAGGGTAGAAAGGCATCAACCTTGTCAGCAAAGATAACAAGCCTTAACAATATATCCATTGAAAAGCTATTCTTTTTGTTCAGAATCTTTTAGAGATTTCACATCCTGAGCTAACCTCCTGACCTATGTTTGAAGCAGTTCCAAATTATGTATGGATACTACTGTGACCAGATATACCTGGAGCAAAACTCCAGGTGTTACACTATAACTATTAGCAAATACTGAATCAGTAAGTAGAAATTTTATAAGTAAGTAAATGCGATATTGTTGATCGCAATTGGTCACATATTTCTCGGTCTAACCGCCCACGGCCTAGTAACCGATCACGCAATCAAGCATGCAAGTGCCTGAGCAGGGTTTCATATTTACCCCATTCATGAACTTAATTTTCACCTCCTGACCACACCACCGCAACTATGGGCAGAGTGAAGTGCAGAGAACCAGCCAATGACAGGGAAAATGATATCCGGCAGGCCAAATGTGTATATCCTACCGGTGAAGGGACATCAATCCATGCATCAGCCTCAACTTATGGCATTCCATTGGGACCCTGCCAAATCGTCTCAGAGGGACTCAGACCCACATTACTGCATATGAGAAACAGCAGCTGCTTACTCCAGATGAAGAGAAATCAATTGCATGATTTTGTGAAGCTCTGAACAACCTGGGACACCCACTGCAAGGAACGATGATCAGGGATTTTGCGATATCTCTACTACCTCTGCCATATTGCTGCCAATTGGTCAAACTCTAGATTCCTCGCTTTCTGAACCATCATCCTGCAATTATTAGAAAGTTCAGTCAGTGCATGGATCGCCAGAGGGCAAATGAGAATGACCCTGTCATCCTGAGAGACTTCTTCCGCAAAGCAAGCTAGTTTAGTAAACTTCACTATTTTTCACCAACTACCGGTATTGTAGATGGGAAAACTTATTAGAAAGCTCAATGCTCATTCAGAAAACATTTACAATATGGATGAGAAGGGGTTCATGCTTGGTCAGACCTTTAAAGTCAAGATTATCTGCCATAGAGGTCAAAGGAATCCCCGCTATAATCAAAATGAAAACTGGGAAATGGTTACAGTTATAGAGTGTATATCTGCAGCTGGTAAGGTTAGACCCCCCTAGTATATCTATAAAGGTGAAGAGCATATACTAGAATGGCATGTTGGAGTTCAGGCTACAGAGCAGGCTACCTTTGCTTGGTTATCCAAGGGCTGGATCGACAATGATTTAGGGTTGGAATGGATGGAAAATAACTTTGAAAAGTTCACAGCTCAAGTGTAGATACCATCGAAATGTTCTCCTGCTCCTGCTGACCGCAGTAGTACCAAGTAACAGCAGCATATTCTGGTTTTTGATGGACATAGATCACATTTGACACAGCAGTTTTTCAATTTTTGCTTAAAAAGTGATATTCACCCTATTTGCCTCCCAGAACACTCCACACATATCTTAATACCATTGGATATCGGCCTCTTTGGTCGATTATTATGCTGCTATAGCAATGAGTTGGATTTTTGAATCAGAAAAAGAGGTAATGCCATTAAGAAGGGACAATTGACACACCCCCGGAATTTCAATTTATTCTGTTAACTTTTCCCATAGACCTGTCACATGTGCTAGCGCTGCAGGATACAGACACAAGAACATCTTCAGTGCATTTGAAGCTACTGGGAACTCACACATAGTTTTCAAGGACCTAATCACCGAATACCACCTGGCCTGATACCCTGCCATGCTCATCTTCTGCTGCTCAAACCAAAACTCCCCAAAAGCCCAGAGCTGTTAGCAAACTAGCGCGTAGTGCATTACACCTTGTCAGTCATCAAACCCCTTCCTCTCTAAAGCTCAAGTCTCACATAGGTCAGCTGGGACGGTCTGCCCCGGACGCACTTGCAGACAAAGAATTGAAGAAGGAAATGGTGAGATACTTCATTCTGGGGCCAAGGATACAACTGCAGCTGAAGATAAAGATCGGTGCCACCTTGGTAAAGCTCGTGTGCATACCGCTGGGGATATTTTGAGCTCAGAGTATAGAGAGAGAGGATTGATCAAGAAAAAGCGGGCAAAATCAAAAAGCGCCAGGATATGGCTGCAGCTAAAGCAGCACCAGTAGGAAAGGGACTCAAAGGTCCAAACATGTGGAAAAGCAGGGTGTAGGCTGAAAGAAATGGATGGAAATTTTCTTGGTGATTGGAAGGATGAGGAATACGATATCACAGATGGAGGGGAGTGGGATGATGAAAAAAGAGAGGGGAGGAGGGCTCTGTTATATATGTTAGAAGTATGCAGTGCCCAGTTGATGCCCTAGAGTATGGAAACAAGGGAGAAGAGGTCAATAGTCAACCTCCGGTAGTTACAGGGTCAGGGAGAGTGGTTAAGAGCAGTCATTTGACTTAATGAATGTCACCTGCAGGTGGTCGGATTCCCGGTCATGGGCGGTTACCTGGTAATATACGTTATTGATAACAAAATACGACATCATTAAACCAATATCATATTCACAATCCTCAGCTGCATTTGTACACAAATCACATATTGACAAGACAATTCTGTATCTGTAAACAAATTTTGATATCAATAAAGAAATTCAATATCAGTAAACAGTGGTATAGTATTTGGATAATGTTTAGTAGAAAATATTTATTTAATATATTAAAGTCATCGAGAAATACTTGAATACAAAGTAAAACAGGGTTTTTTGCCTGAGACATAAATAAGTGACAACTGAGTATATATTTTGATGAGTTTCTTCAACTGTATCATTGATGATGTGAAATGAGGTAATGTATATATTGGATTCAACTTCCGAAAGTTATTTGATTAACTGTTCAAGAAATCTTATTGTGGCAACATACTTGGAATACTATCCACCAGCAGATATAGCTCCGATATATACCTACACCCCCACACCGTTTTGCTAAGCCTACTTTCAATTAATCGGTTAGAAGATCTTTAGAACTCTTAAGCTTTAAAATTCTGCGATTTTTACCAAATAGTCATTAGAAGTATTTGAAAAATGTGTTCCCATGCATCCATTGTTCAAGTTCAGGCCTTCCAAGCTACCACTAACTACAGAACTAAATATAGATCCGTTCCTAGCAAGGATCCTGAAAATCGGATTGAATATGACACAAATCAAATTATGAATCTTCCACTTCCATACTGTGTTGTTTCTATCATACCCATATAAGATAGCCAAAAGGAATATTAAATTCCATCTGAAAATAGTACATGTAAAGTCGTTGGGTAAATATACAATACACTGATGATGCCAGGAACCATAGCTAGTTTATATGTGAACTATGTAGAGACACATCCACTACCATGTATGGTAATGATGGCAGTACAGAGGGCAGAAGAAGTTGAAAATCAGGAAATATCAGTGACTGATTTCTCTCCTCTGTGCTCCAGCCACAGTACCACCAGGAAGATACCTCACCTTGACATAGTCTGTGCCACCTCAATGGGAAGCTTGGCAACCAACCCGGAACAGGTCAGGAAAGTCATAGTGCAATGTTCACTGCAAGTGTTGTTTTCCAGCAGAGTAGTGGAGACTTCGCTTCAACGGGGACTGGGTTGGACCCTCAAAAATAAGAATACAGTGGAACCTAGAGGGGTGGAGGAAAATGGTTGGGAGAGTGGTAATGATGAAGAGATGCAGTCACCAACCACACTATCTTATGAGGGAAAGGTAACTGTTAACATAAAGCCAAGCCAACCAATGATGTTTTCCACAACACTACACAAGCATGGAACATGTCGTAATTGGTACAATTATTGGTGAAAAGATCGGCCCAATCATAAACCAAAGAGATATTTGAAGAATTGATTGACAATATTGACCATATCAGACCATGAGAAGAAAAACAAATTATAAAGATGAGCAACAATAGTGGAAGGCTTCTGAAGAATGGCAAACAGATGGAATAAATGCAGATATTTGGGTGAATAAACTCAAAGAAAAATTATCAAATGTGAAAATGCCTATGGACATCAGATGCCCAGAAATGGCAAGGCAGATGCACGAGGTGAACAACAAATTCAATCAAATCCTAGTATTCTGTATCGAGTTGAAGGAAAAAGTCAAAAGCCAAATAATATGATGATGGATCAGATGACAGAGATAATTTATGCCAAAATATACACCTTCTTCAAAGCAAAGCAAAAAGAGATTGGTAAAAGTAAAAAAAGAAACATTGAAGGAAAAAAGGAAGTGATTTGCATGAAAGTTGGGGATACCTGAGGAATCCATAATACAGAAATTGAAGAAAACAAATACCAAAGAACCAGTATCAAAGAATAGATGGGCAGCGCTCTGGATATGGAAATTGATAAACAGGGGTTGAAGGAATTGAAGCACACCCCAAAAAGCAAGCCAGGAGGTACCAAGCCAGAAACAATAGTGATTGTGGGTCCAGCAGCAAAAGAACCAACAGCAATACCATCAGCAATACTGAATATGAATCAGCTCAGAGGAAATACATAACCTAGGTTGATTGCAGCACTGTGAGTCTAAGGAATAAAGACACCAGAGGGTGACACAAAAGAACCAAGGGTAGAAGGAAAGAAAAACAATAAGGAAGTCAAGTGGATTGTGAAACCAGTCAAGGCACCAGTTCCACCAAAGCAGCAATAAGCAAAAATGCCAGAAGCTAAAAAACTGACCTATAAAGAAATATTAGACATGTTGGCAGCAGGGCAAAATATGCAGAATAATGCTGGATTACAGGTGGTAGGAGGAATAAAGAAGAAGAAGATGGAGAAGAAAGAGGTGAGTGGTCTGAAACCAATTCCCACTAACAAGAACCATTTGGACAATGTGAGGGTTATAATTAGGAGGAAGAATGGCCTCCCAATTTCCATAAAGAAGGATATGGAAATGCTGTCAGCAATCAACCGTACTACCTTGGCACAGCAGGTGCCAGTACATATGGGAGTAAAACCTGCCTCAATGAATATGAGAGGTTCCATCATAGTGCTGGCCAGGGAGAATGCAATAGCAGACATACTAATTGTTTTTGGAGATATCAACATCGCCACAGTATAAAAGGAAGACCAAGACATTATTGATATTGAGACGAATGAAACTTGGGAATGAATAAAAATGCACACAATCAATTTTGACCAGCACATGATAAAGATAACAGGTGGACTGGGCAATATGAGCAAAAAAATAGAAGCAGAATACGCAGGGGTTATCATGCCCTTTGCAATTGAATGCATGAAAAGAGAGGCATATATAACGGAAAAAAAAGAAGTGGAGAAAAGCAGGTGTCATTAATAGTATTCACCATCCATGAAAAGCAAAGGGCTCAGACAGGTCTTGAAAAGAGGTGGAGAGCTGAAGGTAAATGGCACATGGTAGAGTGCTATATTAATACAAAACCAGAATCTTTTTCCAAAAACTGTTGCCCATGGGGACACGATGTTCCAGAGTATGAAAGACTGCAAATGGTCAGCTGTGTGCTGTATGTGAGAAGTTACAAAACTGAAAATTACTAATGCAATATGGTGGGATGCAGAGCCTGGGGGAGTCCAAACTGCAACCACAATATCAACAAGTAGACCAATCGCAATGGACATTACATTACCAAGAGCAATAAATGCCTTCAGAAATGTAAAGCTATTCCAATGACTCAAGAAGAATGAATCAGTTGAAAGATCAAAAACACAAAAAGACATACATGTCCGGGAAAATAGTACAGATAGCATGTAAAAAGCAGAGCAGACAATGGGACTGAAGTGAATTTGTTGATGAAGAAACAGCAAACAAAGTTGAGTTGCAGATACAAACTATGCAGCCAATACCAGAGAAGTCAATTCCAGAGACTTAATGGTAAAAATTCTACAGCAAAATTTTGCAAATACAGGGAAGGTGACTTTGTTGGCAATTCAGAAGGAAATAGATAGGAAGGGCATATTTGGTGGTAATGCAAGAGAATATCAAGGACAAGGGGATGAGTACTGAACCCAGTACCTGGAATATAAGTTTGTGAGTAGATGAAGAATAATGACAGCAATCAAGATTGATACGCAGGTTGAAATTCATGAAGTAGGAGATATGGGATGGGATGGCAATTCCCAGGCTTTTGATATCACTGATGGAAGTGGACAGAGACAAGTGAGTCAATATGTATGATCAGCTGTACCAGATGAATTATATTTGATTGGCAACAAGGTCAGCAAGGTCAGTCAATTGGGAAAAAATAATGGAACTGCGGTGACAATAATTGCAGTTTAAACGATGAGGGTAATGGCACATAAAACAAGAATATAACTGGTTGAATCTATCGGAGACTCGATCTTCTGTCAGGCATTCAGGGCTGGGTGTTGAGGGTTCAGAGCTCGGGGTTCTAGGGGTTATAAAATTCAAAAGCAGGAAAGCTCAGAGTCGAGAATAGCCTGTAGCTGAAGAAACCAAGACTGTATGCAAGAGACTCGATCCAGAATCACTGAATGTAAAAGAAGTGAAAGCTGAAGCCAATTGATTGCCTTATGGACGAGAGAACGAGTGAAGAAAGAAACTTATCCTCCGCCAAATGCCTGGATGATATTCAGTGATTTCACACGTTCCATAATACATCTGAACTCCTGCTTTCTTTGTACACTGCTTACGTGTTATTCCGTTGTTTCCTGTAAACCCCTGATTCAAAACCTGATATAATCCTCAGCATACTTTAGCTTCCATTCCAAACCGGATTTCATTCTTGTTGTGGTTTAGCCTCCGTTTGAAACCTGAGTGCATTCTCATCATGCTTTATCATTTATATTATTCACCAATCATCACTCCACCACCAATCGTCACTCAACACAACCGTGACACTGAACAAACTAAGCTCTTGGGCTTTACGGAACCTACATGCCCAATTTGCATTCCTCATTATGCACTATGATGTCGAACTCGAAAGCTATGAAACTTTGCTCAGGCTCCAGTGGAAGCTTATCTATTCGGATGCCAAGACCTAGAAATATTTAAACAAATTCCATCCCTTGTTTAAGCTATGTGAAGCAACATGGGAAGGACATCATTGGTGGCTCGCTTGGAGGACTTTATGGGGGGATATCAGAGATGAATGAAATCTATCCAGAAATTCCGAAGGCCTGTCAGGGCCTACTGCCCACACTGGGAACTTGCCAGGCCAACACAATGCACACCAACAAATCCAGGTGGGTATGGGCATTACGGATGACACCACCAAGGCTTCAACTACTAGTAACATCCCAATGACCTCACAAGTTGCTAATACACCTCATTCCTATAGTCCCATCTGCCATCATTTCGGGATGTTCCTGCCTGAGTGGGGCAGCAAACTTGACGAATCAGGGCTTCGAATTGACGTCAGTATAGCTGGAGGTAAGGTTGGGCATCAGCATTGGTATGACAACTTCAATTGGCATGAGAGAGTGAAATTGGGAGTCACACAACTTACTGACAGGATATTGAACAACCAATGGTGTGCCATTCTGGCAAGTGGTCCGAGCATTCCAGTTAGCCTTCCATGGTCATTCTATGGGGACTGTGTCAATACTGATCAAGATATCAAACATCCAGGCACCCAAAGCTCAGATGTGACTATCACCGGATTCTTGGAAATCATGCCCGGCATGATGCCCATAGGGTCCAAGTCAGCAACTTGGTCCAACAACAACTCTGCTTGTTGTTCGCACAATATCGATCATCTCCCAGGAGCCAATATTGCCAGATGACAACATGATGCAGCGGTCACAGCCTGGCTGAAAACAGTGATATATCTTGCCTTGGCTGTAGTTGTGATTTTTGGTCATCCGACTATTTTCATAAGTGGCACGGCAACTTCTGAAATTGACACACCTGTCAGAGACGGCTTTGATTATATTGATGTCTCCCAATTTGCGATTGAGGACACAATAGGAGATACCCTGAAATATATTTCAGATATTGTGAATAATGATGACAAGAAGCCTCCATAGTTTACAAGTCATGCAAGAACAACAGGGTTCATTGATCTGGTCAACAACTTCTACCAAGCGATAAGACAGCTTAAAAGGTTGTCCAGGCAACTCAAATCAAATGCAAATCAATGACGGCTTCATCAATCTGTGGATGAGAATGCAATGATTGGGAACATTGTCTCTTCTCCATTCAAAGAATGTTATAGCCACCAAATGCCATCAGAGGAGCATCCTCGGGACAAAGTGCTGTGAATTCAACTGGGTCACTCCAACAACTCTTACAATCTGAATCGTGATACCAATCCTTTCCCCAAATATATTGGGGATGATGGTGAATACATGATACAGATAGACACTCTAGAATTTGACAAACATAAAACAATGACCCCAAATGTGGTTACAATATCTCCAGATATCACATGCTCAGTAATTCTCCACCCACTCAAACACCTGACAATCCTCTCCACAGCCAATTGCGGACAAGCCTCTGCCTCCCAGACCCTCCAACACTTACAACTTTGATAATGCCCAACAGCAGCCTCAAGATATGGGCAAGGGGAGGGAAGTGGGAGCAGGATTAGAAGTTTGACAATGTGGAGCTTCAGAATGGAAATAATGGGGAGGGAAATTGAACCTGTTGGCAGGACAACTTTGGAAATTTGCAGAGGTTATGCGTTTTTGGTCTTGTTTTTGGTTCTGATTTTGGTTCGTTTGGTTATTATTTCCTCAGTTGAAAATTTTGGTTTGTTTTTGAATTGCAGCGTATTTTGTTCAGCTATGAATAATATAAGTGGGAAGATTTGGATGACTTTAGTAGTTGGCAAGACAATGTTAGACATTGTTATATTTTGTTTTGTTTGCTAGTATATTACAGGAATGTAATCTTATGGGATCAAACTCTGGATGCAATCTCATGATCTCAATTGGACTGATAACCTGAAATGTTGCTCAGACAATGTTTGAAAAGGTCTAACCAAATATTCCAGTAGTAAATGTTCATGGAAATTGTATATTGAGATAGTTAGGCATTGTTGGAGAGGCTGTTCCACTCGACATAATATATAGTTGTTCAAACGACTTCTACCATCGTTGAACCATCTCAGGTCCTTGATATTGACTGACATCAATATTTTTATATTGAAAAACCCCAGCCTATACACATGATATCAGCCACCAGACCATCCTGATGCAAAGTTGCTACAACATTGTATACTTAGGCCACAGAAATCCTGAACACAGGTTCGGCAGAATCTAAAATTTGAAACATCAGTGGCAAGTGTAAGGTAGTGCCACATACTACTGATCAGTTATCTAGTCGTCATTCCAACCAGCTAAAAGTAGGAAACAATGCCCTGAATAGCTCAAGCAATCCAAAATACATTGTAATAACTCCTCCAGCAGCCAACATCCCTGTGGCCAATATCAGGCACCTGCCAATACTGGTTTCAACAACTGTCTTGTAATCTTATATGTCACCAGTGGCACCAACAAAAGACCACTAATCAGCCATACTGCTATTGCAAATCTGTTCATCATAAATGATGCAGAATGTGTCCAGCCCATTATGCCAGAGAGCTGATAAGTCAAACAAATTGCCACGCCAACATATAACATTGCTATCATCTTCACTCAAGGCTATTATCCAAAATCCTGAAATCACCAAAACCTCTTCCAGTATAATGGCAATTACTGACAATAAGTACCAGGCAATACTCAAACATTCAACTGGAACCTTTGATTCTAGTATTCTGCTGGGGAAATCATTCCTAACCGATGAAGAAATAGCTTTGGTAATTGCCTTTACAACTCAGAGAATTGCCAGTACTAAGAAAAATCATCGCCAGAAAGTTGATAATTCAGGGCAAGATGTGAATGATGTGTACAGTTTCAAGGTTTTATTGTATACACACAACAAGAAGGCCATCACATATGTGCATGACTTTGACAGTTTTCTGGGTCACTGAGTCAACTCTACAAATAAATAAAATCATGCCTCAACACTATTCAAACGTCAATAATTGGCAAAGCCAGGGCCATAGTCAGATCGCATTACAATGTCAACAGTTGTTACTGCAACACTGACAAACTTTCAATGGTTCAGCATTGTCTGAAGAATGACCAATTCATTTAGATACTTGAAGAACATAAGAAGTCATATGATGTGTGTTGGCAGTATTCTTCCTCACTATCAATTTTCGAAAATTGAAATAACAAGTCAGAATGTTGCTTTAGTATTCTGTGCTGAAGATCCAAGGTAAAAAACCAACCATGCGGAAAGAGATTGGAGTTGTACACCCTCGATATCCCTGGAGGCATCTTCTTTGGACCGATAAAGCAATGCAACCTTCGAAATATTCTCTGCACAACACGCATATAGCTACTTGAAGATGGTACCTGGGCCAATTCCGTGATAATGAACACCTTGGGCAGGGTAACATCCAAATTGCAGCCAGGGAACTGTCAACAATATAGTGGAGGAAAATCAGAGTGAGAGTGGAGGAGAGGATGGGGAGGATGATGATAAAAAGGATGGGGAAGCAGAGAGTTGAAAGGAAGATGAAATTTGAATGGGGAAGGGAGGAGGAGGGTAAACTCCAGGGGGAGAACCCGCATGATATGCAGGACCAAGCCGAATGAAACTGACAGATATTTCATTATTGTATGAAGCGTGTTACAAACCGCTATGATTTATTGGAAATTTCTTTGTAACCAGAGCAGGGGTGATAGAAGGCTGCGGAGCGGTGCTACCTAGCCAGGGGTTTTTCGTTTTTCCTTTGTTCGGTTTCATTTGTTGTTCTTGTTCAAGGTTATTTGATGGTACCTCACCGGCCATAGCCTGCGGGCTGCATGCTTTATAATAAATAAATAAATAAATAAATCTGTGCTGAAGAGATACCTCATTTCCTTCATCATTGTTTTTTGAATGAATCTGGAACAGGGGAACGATGGTCTGAGGCTAGTACAATTGTGTGACACCATTATGCCAACTTACATAGTGCTCTCAGAAACTGCACTGCAAAGAGTACTGGAAGAGTATATAATAACCAAGGGCCAGATTGCTATTAGATACATGAAGCCATCGGCACCCCATCTATTCTCCGAGCAGAATTTTATTCGTAAGTTTAAGTTGTTCTGTCTACTATGTTCATTGTACAAACAACTCAAGCATTATACATTGGGAATATGGAGCACTTGAATGGCTTGCCTGAAATGTATCTTGACCCAGTGAAGATTGGAATCAAGAATCAGTTCAACCGTCGTTGGTTGGCCAGCCAATTCAGCCAGTTGCTCCTCCGCCACCAGTGCCTTCTCCCAATTTTACAGCCATCAAGTGATTTCTCAAGAATGATATTGAGGTGGAGAAGGGGCCAATTTACCAACATTTTCCTAATATACCCATTGCACATGACTTTTGCTATATTGAAGATGGTCAGGACAATGAGGAATATTGTTTTGATGATAAACATGATGATGACAACCAATTCCAAGATAGCAATTTATTTGATCAAATTTTGCCTTGAATTCTCATATTTGGCATGGTGAATAGATAGGGGCATCCGAGGGCAATCGTGTAAGTCAGCCATATCATCGTCCAGGAGTAGATGACTCTGAAGACCATGGTGAGCAGCATCCTCATGAATAATGTCCAGTATGGAAGCAGTTGGAGGTAGAGAAGTGCGATAAGGCTGAGGAGGAGATAGAGGAATCGGAGGAAGCAGAGGATGGGGGTGAGGAGACAGATGGTGTAAATGGCTATGAGCAGAAACAGTATTACAATGTAGAAAATTGTTATGGCAACTTTTAATGTTGTTGTGTGGCATGAATAGTGCAATTGAACCATATATCATCCAAATCTAATATAATGCACATGTCGATTCTGAAGAATACCACTGCAATTGGAGGTGACAATACAAAGGTTGACACGCATCAAATGCAGTATCGGTTGAAAGAAAATCACATGAAGTACAATGTATATTGAGTAATGAACAGAGTTACCATAACAATGGCCAACAGTGAACAGTATGAAAAGTAGAGATGAGAAATAGCAATGATGGTGGAGTGTATATGGAGTGACAAACGAAATTGCACAGTCAATCAAGCCAATTGGATAGTAAAATACATTGGTGCAAAGATGTTGTCATGCGATATATAATTACCTGCTCACTATCAATTTGTGATTGTCATAAGCAGGTGGTTTTAATCAGGATGGCAATGTGATATATTGGCACTGCAACTGGGTCTGCAGTTGTAAGCACGCAGACAATATCACTCACCTAGGTATTGGCACAGTTGAGTTGGCAGTATTGGGAGTATTGGGAGTCTAGGTACGCACTGAATGGAACTCAGATATTTCACAGATATACAAGACTAGTAGTTTTTGTATTAGGCTGTTGAATGACAGCTAATCAGCCTAGCTGTGGGAGGTTCCGCCGTGTAGATACGGTGAGGCTCCATGCTCGGCTGCAACTCAGCTAATGCACACGGTCCAGGTTGCCTCTACGTCGCTAGCTAGTCAATGAAGTAATCTTCTCGCAACCCCTCAATTGGTAGCAACTTCTCAAAAGCTCTTCTTTCTTCTATTTTCATGATCATACGACGCTCGGCAGCTCTTAGTTGTGCAATATCGTGAAGGAGAAGTGCACCAGAAGTTTCGCTGGGTGTTTCTCGAAGAAACTCAACATGACCAAGATTCCACACTTACAAACACACAATGAAACAACATTCATTCTGTGCATACTTACAAACAAACGAGTACAATACAATCAAACGATTGAAATACAAGTCCTACACCTTCAAGCTTTACACTAAGTATTCTAGTTGGCCGGCATTGAGTTCTGGCCTTGATGGGCGTAGCCTTACAAATTTATTAGGAATTTCACTAATCAGAGGAATGGAAGGTGAAGATTTCGACTGGCCTATTCCGGGAGCCAACAATGATGATCGCCTGATCCATTATTTTCAAGGAGCTGCTTGTACACCCCCAGGTGCAGCTACTGCCGATGTTACAGCTATTAGTCATCATGGACTATCCGACCTCTATACTGCAGTCTACCAATCCTACATCTCCCAAAGCAACTATTTCCGACAGCATGTGCTGTCTCTTGAGGTTTAGCTCGCCAATGTCACCAGCACATGACACGACGCATTGACAGAGTTCGAGTCTTCGCCTGGTCGATTTGACATGATGATGCAAATGATGGCTCGTCATGGTGTCGGTGGCATCAATCGCAGCAGAGGAGGGGCTATTTCTAAATCGCACCTTAAACAGCATCAGCCACCACTGTTCACTGGTGACCTCAAGTTGGAGACTGTCAATCTATTCCCTCGCAAGGTCAAGCATTGGGTATGCCGAGGTGGTGCGACAATGGGTACCACGGAGTCGGATGAGCACATGGATTCGGCCCAGCAGTTCATGGACCCGGAGGCGTACAGTCAGTTCGTGCATTGGATCCGCCAGCAATGTGTCACAGTCATTCCTCCTGCAAACGGCTCTTATGCACTGGTGACGTTGCATCTCTTCGAATCTACTTTCCGCCATCGGTTTGTCCAAAAAGTTGCCATTACCACAGTTGGAAAGGAGATCCGTGCACTTCACTACTCAAATGGAGATGTCGCATGCTTCAACAAGCGATTCTCCGAACTTATCCACATGATGCAAAAAGTGTCTACTATCACGCGCGAGGATCCCCTGTAGGACAAGTACTGCTCCAAGTTACCTGCGGGAATTGCAGATCGGATTATCACATCAGCCTGCATACAAAAGAAACTCCAGCCCGAGACGCCATTCATGTTGGCCGACGCCATGGAGATGGTTGGCAAATTCTCCAAGCGTACAACTTCGCATCCAGCTATCACGGCTACGCCAACCGATTTCACCCCATCCAACACTGCTACTGTTCCAACACCCACTGCTTCCGAGCCGATGGACTGCACTCTAGCTAACCCCGATACCAAGTGTTACGGCTGTGGTGGTTTCGGACATGAGGCATGTGATTGTGCAACTCCAAATATGTGTGGGCGAGGCAAAGCTTTCCGTACCAGAGGTGGTCAGAACCGTGGTAGACGGGATGGAGATCGCAATCATAATCGTTGCGCGGGCCATGGAGGTTCAACCAGGTCAAAACCCAGAACATCAATAACATTCAGACGACTGGGGACTGCACAATCATGAACAACGACAACAATGACTCAGCGGCAGAGTAGGAGCCTGCTGAGGGGGAGGAGCCCCAGGGCAAAACAATTGGGAGTAGTGATAGAACGTTCTACTGCCCAGACGGTTATTGCAAAAGCCAAGGAAACAAAGGACATCAGGAAAGGCATAGTGAAGCGCATACAGCATGCAAAATTGTTCTTGAGCAGCCAGATATATAATGGGATATCTGCTTTTCCTGGTTCTCCTGATTCTGACATCAGTTTACCTAACTCTGACTTACTATATTTTAACGCTTCCATTTCAACCTCCAATTACAAAATTCGTGCAGCATATTCTTTGTTTGCTTGCTACGCCTCCCAACATTATGTTGATACTGCTTACGCCAATTCCTTGGGTCTAAAGCGTCGACTTTGCGGGCGCATGAGAGTTTCTGTCGCAGAAGAAGAGGAGAGAGAGGAAGATAGATGGCAAGTTTGGCTCAATGCGTCAATACGAGGAGTAGCTGGCAATCGCGACGACATTTCTGGTTGGTATACGGTTTTCGACTTGGGGGGCATGTATGATCCAATCATTGATAAAGACTGGATGGCAGTCAATTTACACCTCATTGACCATAAAACTAATACTCTACATATGCTGGAGCCTGATTGGACTATTTTGCAACAAGGTTCTTGCCTTCCTTTAACAATCATCACAACATCGCCGATTGGCCTCCGACTTCACCAAGTATGATTGAGAGAAGTTTGTGTGTACTGCAGAACAGATGCCATAGCTCGGCTCATAATATGATTTCCGTGTCCTTCATTGCCAAGGGCAAGTAATCAGAGATCTTTATAGTCAACATCTGGGATCATGT
>WHVE01000731.1:0-65802 GCA_015178995.1 Trichophaea hybrida
CGGCTTTAAAAACATACCTAAAAAACCGCCGAAAATTGATGTTTTTCCACCACCATTCTATCAATATTAGAGATATGGTAAATTGGGGACCGGGAGTTGAAAGAGCGAGGAATTATAAATATTTCATGTATACAAAACTTTGCGATTGGAGTAACTGTTAATTTTGGTTGAGCATAATTAGCACTGGTCAGTTCATGGATCCGTGATCTGACTGGTTTATTCGTGGAAGGTGGGACTCCATGAACTGACCAGTCACTCCACGGAGCAACAAACTCCACTAACTGACAAGAACAACACATGTCAATGATGTGCCTCCAGTTATCGCTTTTCCAGTATATCCAGCAGTCATTGTCACAGGGAATTTCGCACCAAATATACTGATTTGGGTTCCAGTACATCAACGTCCGATGGCAAATCACTGGATATCTTTTTGATATAATAACACTCTTCGATTGCGTCAATTTTGGCTAAAAAAGCCTATTTGCTTGCTGTTTGGCAATATACCAAGGCAACAGGACTTCGAGGTTGATAATCCAAGGTGACCTGAGTATGCAATCATGTTCCACAATGCAATCGAAGAAAGTATCAAATTCCTCCATGCCGCAGTTGCAGGTAGGTATTTCGGCCCAATCATGCATTGCTCCGCAGTTGCAGTAAATAGTTGGGTTTGGGCAATACTGGTCTACATCTCCTTCTTCTTCTGAAGAGTAGCAATAATAAATTCAGTCCCAGGTCGTTTTGTCCTCGCTCATCTATTTTGAAGTGGCACTGGTTGCCGAACACATCTGGATTCATAGGTCTTCAAAAAGTCCACACGCAAGATAAACAGATGTGTCTGCAGTAAGGTTTGATGACCAATCTATTTTGGAAATTGCTTGCTGATTTAAAGACTTTCCAAGACACATTGCAAATGCGATGACAATGATAGAAACCTAAACAGTGAGAATAACGGCACATAAAAAAAAATATAACCAGTACGATCAAGTTTAGACTTGTTCTCCTGTCAAGTGTTCAGGGCTCGGTAATGAGGGTTCAGGGTTCGAGGTTCCAAGGGTTATATACACCGCAAGCTGGGTGGTCGAGGAATCCATGAGTAGTCTATACCTATCAAATGAGGACTGTATGCAAGAGACTCGATCCAGAATCTCGAAGTGTGAATGAAGTTAAAGCCGAAACTAATTGATTGTTTTACAGACGACAGAACCAGTGAAGAAATGAACTAATCCTCCGCCGAATGCCTGGTTTAAATACAGTAATTCACTTGTTTCATAAAACCTCCAACTTCTGCATTCTTTGTACATTGCTTTTGCATGATTCTGTCATTTTCTGTTCGAAACCTGATTTCATTCTCGTCCTGCTTTTTGGCTCCGTTCAAAACCTCAATTCATTGTCATCCTGCTGTAGCCTCAGATCAAAACCTGATTTCATTCTGGTCGTGCTAATTCATTTATATTGATCACCAATCCTCACTCTTCCATCAAATGTCACTCAGCACAACCGTAACAAATACACATGTACATCCACGGTTGACGATTATACAGACAGAGTTGTGAATATTTAGAGATCGATCATGTGAGCATATATAAGATGAGCAAGCAGTGTGATTTCTATTTGCTAAGAGTTGCAATTTAGATATACAGAGTTGAGCCGTACACATGACAATCATGCACCCTACATCCACCCCCCCCTACCGCAAGGTTTCCACCCAATAAAAACAATTAAAATACAATCCAAAACTTCAACCATATTTAGCCTCAATATTTCATTCTCCAACATGTGGGTGGTCACCCGTTGTTTCAGCCTACTTTCAGTTGGCATTCTGGCTTTTCCGACGGGTGCCCAGGGTATAGATCCTTTGCAAGACGTTTGTTCAATCTCATGTGATTCATAATTGCCGCATACTCACTGACTGTCTCATTGCCTTTGAAACATATCATGTTCATCAGTGGCTTCTGCATACATGTTTCTTCTGATTGGCGTTCCGACTGGACTCGAATGTGGGCCATCCCCTCCTCGACACTTCACCCACGAATGGCCTCCAACCAGTACTTCATATCTTCGCTCTTGGTTCCTTCAATGAGTGGCAGTGTCACCTGTTGTCAGGATTGGTCAATGGTAAACTGTATATATATACTCACATTTTAGGTCTTGTGAATATGGTGATATGAGACATGTTCTAGTCAGTTCGTGGAGGATGTTGCTCCGTGGAGTGACCGGTCAACCCATGGAGTAACTGGGCTCCATGAACTTACCGGTCACTTCATGGAGTCTACCACAATTCCGTGAACTGACCAGTCACTTCATGGAGCCATGGCTGGATAGACAAAAATGACACAATGTCGGTCTAATTAAGTCTGCGAATATTTGTCCAATCACAAAGAGATATATATATGTAACATGCACAATACATTGCTCTTTCAATTCACAGTCTTTGAGTTATGATATCTTTAAAATTGATAGAGCGGCTTTAAAAACACACCTAAAAACTGCCGAAAATTGATGTTTTTCCACCACTATTCTATCAATATTAGATATATGGTAAATTGGGGACCGGGAGTTGAAAGAGCGATGAATTATGAATATTTCATGTATACATAACTTTGCGATTGGAGTAACTTTTAATTTTAGTTGAGCATAATTAGCACTGGTCAGTTCATGGATCCGTGATTTGACTGGTTCATTCGTGGAAGGTGGCGCTCCATGAACTGACCAGTCACTCCACGGAGCAACAAATTCCACGAACTGACTAGAACAAGACATGAATATCAAGGCCCAAGGGTTCGCGGCTTCAGTATTGAGCATTCTGGGCTTGGTGTCCTAAGGGTTCTAAGAACCGAAGGCTGGATGGCGCAAAAGGTCTCAGGGTAGCCTGTAGCTATGAGAACAAGGCCTGTATGCAAGAGACTTGAGCCAGAATCACCGAGTGTGGAAGAAGTGAAAGCCAACCCTGATTGATTGCTTCATTGACAAGGGAACGAGTGAAAATTGCAAGGAACTCATCATCCTCCAAAGGCCTAGTTTATATAATGTGATTCCTTTATTCCATGATTGATGCGAATTTTTGCTTTCTTGGTTTATCGCTTTCATACGATTACATTATTTTCTGTGAAGCCAGAATCAAAACATGATTTCATTGTTGTCGTGCTTTTGGCTGTGTTAAAAACCTGTTATCATTCTCGTTGTGCTTTAGCCTCCCCACCAGACCTTATTTCATTCTCGATATGCATTGGCTTGTACGATATTCAGCAATTAGCATTCCACCATTGATTGTCACTCAACACAATTGTGTCAATGCCAGTGATCTCAAAGGTGTTGACGTTGCATCCCAGCACACCAAGGGTATATTGGCCGACATACCATTGTTAAAAAGTGCAACCGAGCTGTGCCTACAATTGGTCGGTGACGGTTCCAGAAGCCACAGCGATGTTGTTTTATCACTTATTTGGAGAGTCTACGATCACTCAGTTGAAAGTCTGGAAGTGGTGTTGCTGCTGTTTTCTGTTTGTTTCTGTGGTACGGCTGGCTTGTACAATTGCAAGCTGATTCTGGAGCTGTGCAAGAATGTCAGCCAGGGCAGTCACAAAACTCACTGCTTGCTGAAGTCCTGGCTGTGACTCTGCACCGCTGTAGAATCATGATTTTCCAGAAGTTGATGTGGCGATGACATCAGGTAGCATTTGTGGGACAATTCTGAGTTAGGTATCCAATGGAGTCTTGTTTGTAGCCTTGTGTTTTCTTGCAATATATGCATATTATCCAAATTTGACACGTTTCATACATGGTTTTTTGTTACTTGTAGGACAAGTGCCGAGGTATCATGTGACTATACTAATTATCTTCTCTGCCGGATAGTCTGTTCGTAGATGGAACCCTGTACCAGCAAAATTAAATTCTTGCTCTCGGAGGCTCCTGGAGGCTCTATGAGTCATTGGAGTAGTTCACAGCAGTTTGGGGTAAGTGCAAGGTTCCAGAAACTCTGGGAGCATGGGAAGGCTGGGCTGGAGCCTTCGGGAGCCTCCGGGAGCCTGTGGGAGCGCTGTTACAAGGTTCTGCAGCCTCCAGGGGCACCAGTTCAAGGATCTGGAGCCTTTGGGAGCACCAGTGCAAGGTTCTGGAGCCTCCAGGAGCGCCAGTATGAGGTTCAGGAGCCTCCAGAAGCGCCTGTGTAAGTTTCTGGAGACTTGGGGAGCGCTGGTATGAGGTTCTGGACTCTCCAGGAGTGCTGGGACACAGTTTTGAATCCTCCAGAAACGCGGTGTGCGGTTCTGGAGGGGCCAGGAGCGGCCAGTATGAGAACTAGAAGTTTCCCTGAGCATTGGATCATGTGGAATCATTAGGATAAATATTCTATACATTTTCTCCATTCCTGGGTGATCGATCTCTTTCATTATGACTTTATATAGGCACTGTTGGAATGACTGCATTGTTTATATATTCCTATTCAAAAAGAAACAGTGTGAAATGATGATATGGACATGGGTATTGACATGTAGAACAACTTAGAACGCACAGGAAGGAACAGAACAGAATGAAAGAATCACAGGAGACCATTGTGAATATAAAGCAGAGAATGTAACAGCTGTCAATCTCGATCGATCAAACATAATACTTATATCACCAACACCATTACCCATTTCATCCACTTCAAGAAATGCTGCTGTAGCATTGGCATCCTCTTCACATGGATGAGTGATGGGTTCTCTGAATTTGTTAATGATCGCGTTTTGCCATGTTGGATGGATGGCACACCAATGATTATAGGCTCTCGGAGTACTCTGTGCAATCCAAATTTGGTTAGTCATTCTAGTGCCCATGCGTAGAAATATATGTAACCAGAGTCTAATCAAGGAGGGAGCAGTTCGAAATACCAAACCAGGCTGGCCCAAATGAAATCAGTGCAGATGAAATACATATTAAAAAGATAATTATCACGTTGTAAATCTTCCTGGATAAAGTATCTGGTGAATTTGGTGCCCTGCTCATTGTCAGATAGTGTACAGTGAATGGAGGGAATGGCAATTGCTAACAATCATGGGGATTCAGGATCAAGGGATCCAGCGGTATGTGGGAGCCGTCCTATACTGTTTACTCTAGGGAAGAAGATCTTGTATATGAGATTCAAGATCTCTAACCTGGTAAACCTGGCTGTTTCATCACCAACAATTTTGATCATATATGAGTCTTCAGCTAGTGGATGTGCAATTTGGTGTGTTGGATCTTTTTGCGAGCGAATATCAACGTGGTAGCATTCCAAATTTGTGCGCTGAGCAGCATCAGCGAGTCACCAATGTAAGCTTCCTATCATCCTATACACCTATAACCAGTTAATATCAATCACAATTTCTCGGGCTGCAGGTGAAATGTACTGCCTCTTGAGTTTCACAATGTATGCCCATTGGTGGGCCACCGGTCGGCTGTCATACTAACGGATGGTTTCCCTGCGCACCGGCAACCTGTCTATGACAATTCTGAGCCTAAAGTGATAGCTTCCAGCTCTCTGCAATGTGCCCAAATTTTTCTTCCTTTGTTAACAGTTATGCTTTTTTGGTAAAGAGCAGAGTTCCAAGGAAGTCTTTCACCAGCTGAAATGTTTTCTTGTTGTTTTCTGGAACACTTTTGTCTTTTGTTCTTGTGGTGGAAACAACTGGCACGGATTCACATTCAGTACCAGGCTGTTAAAACACTCGCAGATTTGTGTTGGACTTGGTAAACTTTGTTTGACGTTTGGGTACAGCAGAAGTAGCACGTGGTCCTGGTCAGGATCAATCTGTAGTATCTGCTTGGCACTTTGTCTTCTGTGCTGGAACAACAGTGTTATGCGGTATGCCATTGCTGCAGCCGTCCAGTGGATCAAGCATATTGGGAACATCATCATCCAGATCGTCAGCGCAAATGGAGTGTGTATGGTTCTGGCCGAAATATTCGTTGTTATACTCATTATCCCTGGGATCATCTTCCTGCATACAATTATGAAACCACATCAATGATCATGCTCTTAATGAATATTTGGATATAAAAGAGTGAAAAAAACCAAACTTCTTCAAACTGTTCTGGGTACTCCTCCATCTGCTTTGCCATGGCGGCTGCCCGTTCAATGTATACCTCCTGATTCTTTTGCAAATGATGGCTCAGGATATGTTGTATGAAGTGTTCCTTTTAACTGACTAATGACTAGTGTTAGCAACAGTTCCAAATTAAGGGTCTGGGTCGGTTTCGGTTGCGGAACCATACTGAACCTGAACCGGCACTAATCTCCAAGTCCAAACCCGGAACCGCGGCCAACGGTTCGCATCTGGAATCGCCAACGAACCGAACCGCCCAATCACAAGCGGTTCCAACCGCGAACCGATCCGGACCCGCTTCGTTTTGGCGGGTTTCTTCTCTAATACTATCGCTCCAATTAAGTATTCGAGTTGTGATTGGATCGCGACATGTTATATACGTAGATTTTGCAGTTTTTGACGCTATTGCACCTCCCGCTCTCCGATTTACAATACGATCAGTATTCGTTGAGTCGCTGCGAAAAACAGTTGATAATGGCCACATTTTCGGCTGTATTTTAAAGCGACTCAACGAATACTAATCGTATCGCAAATCGGAGAGCGGAGGTCAAAGAGTGTCAAAAACTGCATGATCTATCCATATAACATGTCGCGATCTAATCAGAACTCAAATACTTGATTGGAGCAGAAAAGCTGTGATAATTGGGGCCGATGAAAAATAAGGCTCTGCTGCAGGTGAAACATGCCAAAACCACGAGGGTTTCAGTTCGGTTCCGGGTTGGAACTGCTTGTGATTGGGCAGTTCTGTTCCTTGGCGGTTCCAGAACCGGACCCGGGGCTCCGGTCCGGGTTTGGAACCGCTTGTGATTGGGCGGTTCGGTTCCTTGGCGGTTCCCGAACCGACCCAGGGGCATGTTTCCGATTCCAACCCGGACCGTGACCGGGTGACCCGGAACCATTGCTAACACTACAAATGACGGGAAGCGACATAGAAAGCAGGAAGTGGAAAGTGGAATAAATTAATGAATGGCTGGATGGTGTAGATCAATTCGTGGCGAACCTTAAATTGGATTGTTGATTGGGAGGGTTGAAATTGTTTGAAAATTTTACAACAGGAGCTGCTCCCTGGCACGAGAGAAAAACAAAATTTGTGGGTAACATGAACTTGATGGTTTGAGACCGTAACACCTGAAAACACCTGAAATTAATTTGTTGCACACTGTAAAGGAGGCTTGGGTGAAGCATGACATATTACCATACCAACATCCAGATCCTCCGGCAGCCGACCCCCCAGCACATACCCAGAGCACACATGAATGCCTGCTCGTACCTGGCTGACAGTTCAGGAGGCTGTGTTGAAGTAGGACTGCATATCAACTTTCAGGTGTGCCGGCAGGGGACCAGTTTGCAACCTGCGCAGATTATGAACCCATACGAATGCCCCGTATCAGACCAACATGTTCAGGATACCAGTGGAATATGAGACACAAAACTGCATATCAACTTCCAGGCATGCCAGGCAAAGAGCAGTTTTCAAGCAGCCTGTACACACCATGAGCACATATTAATGACCCCAGTACCTGAGAGACTGTTCAGGAGGCTATGGTGAAGCATATCTTACAACAGTATACCAACTTCCAGGCATGCTGGCAGGACATCAGTTTGTAAGCTCATACCAGAAAACATTAGCACAGCCGATTGCCCCATTGCTGGACATACGAGTCTTCCAATATCACGAACAGACTGTTTTAGTATGCACGCTTCTGCAAGTTGAAAAGCCGTTGAGCACAAAACCTTGCATTACAACTTGCCTGGGCATGCCAACTTGAGACCTTAAATAAGTACATCAGCAGTAAAACAAGCGATGGAAGATGCTGAAGTGTGTGCATTTTTTGTGCATTAGATGAGGTGCGGGGAAAGTTGTTGGAGATGTCGGTTCTGGTTTACCAGTAGAGTTTTGAGATGTCACAGGTTATAGTGAATAAGTTTAAGGATCTAATGTTAAATTTCTCCAATTGGCAGCCGATATCCTTTGAAAATCCATCCATGTGAAGAGTTCGAGTGATTAACCTTGACTCAGTTGACGTTGGGAGGGCAAAGCTGGACACGGAATGGAGAGATTTTTTGCAATATCTCGCAGTTTCCTTGAATATATGTATACCATTGTGGTCTTTGTAGTTGTTGGTGAAAATGGTCAGAATGGGGCAAACATAAATTTCTCATGGATATAACCTCAAGTCCTGAGGCTCCACCCACAGAACCCATCTAACTGTAGCAATTGTTGGTATATTGCATGACCACACACAAGTCAGAATGATGAGAGAGCTTACTGATCAGCAGTTGACATTCAGGTAGGACGAGAGAGTTATTGACCTAGAAGCAAATCCAGCAGGGCGGAAACAAACATGGTTGGCACTGCAGTGCCTGAATGGCAACGATCAGTGAGGTCATATGTATGTTCCCTCTGGGCAGGGATCCGCGCTCAGAGTTTAGGGAGTTATTACCATCGTAAGCCTGACAGCTAAGAGTTCCGAAGGTAGACTGTAGCTACCAGGGCAAGGCCTGTATGCAAGAGACTCAATCCAGAATGACCAAGGTTGAAAGAAGTGAAAGGTGAAGCTAAGTGATTGTTTTATAGACGAGAGAACAAGTGAAGAAAGAAACTTATTTTCCACCTAATGCCTGGTTTAAATAGAGTAATTCACTGGTTACATAATTCCTCCGAACTGGTGTACTCATTGAACAACGCATTTGCTTGATTCCCTTATGTTCCGTTCAGAACCTGATTTCGTATTTCAGCGATTGTTTGATATTTGATTTCTGTTGTGTCATGCTTCAGCCTTCATTCGAAATCTGATTTCATTCTCATTATGGTTAATTATCCGTTTCAAACATGATTTCATTCTCCTCAGGCTAGACCATTTATATTAATAACTGATCATCATTCAAACTTCGATCGTTACTCAGGACAACGGTGACAGTAGCTTTCATTTTTCAATTCCAACTACCTACGAGGTTCATGCCCTGGGCATGCCAGGGTGGTTAGTGTGAATATGGTCGATAGCCTTGAATTTATCCACATTAGTTGCCAGCTCCCAGCTGTGCTTGATATTGCCCCTCTATTTTGCCAAATACAGCAGCTGCCTCTGGAACAGCCTGGAATTGTCCATCTGCTGAACTTGGTACTCCTCTTCTCTGTCCGCTATTATCCGTGGCAATGGTTCTTGCTTTCGATCCAGGAGAGGATGCTGGGCAGCCATCTCTAATCTAAAAATTGGTTGAACGTTGTGAATGCATAGTTGACTTGCTAGCCTAATGCTATAGGCCCATGGACTGACATCCTCCCAAATTTCATATGGTCCAATATGATTCCAGACCAGTTTCTTCCTGGGTTGGGCTGTCGATAGGTTTCTGGTATCCATCTATACTGTATCTTCTATCTGTAACTGTGTTCCAACTCTCTGCAATATGTTGGCCTGTTCGGACTGAATGGCTTCGGCCCTCTTGATCTCTGCCCTGAGTTCAATGTACAGTTGCTCCATTTTATGGGCGATCCACTTGGTGCCTATCTTGCTGATATCATTGGGAACCTGATTTTGATGTTCGCCAAAGGTCATTCACGGATAAGAGCCTGAATTTGTACAACACGCGGAGCAATTGGAAGTCTCCAAGGTATGATAGTTAGGTGCATATTCCGCCAATGGCAACCACCAGACCCAATCGTCCCGTTCACAATGAACTAAGTACTGCAGGGACTGTTCCATCCCCACATTGATTCTTTCAGTGTGTCCGTCCTGCTGAGAACGACATACTGTTGACAATCTTCATACGATTTCCAATCTTTCGCAGAAGTGTTTATAGAACTCTGAAGCAAACCGCGGACCTCGCTCTGACACCATTGTTTCTGGCAGTTCATACAGTCTGAACACTTCTTTGACGTATATTTCCCCTAGCTGCTTTCCTTCAACATCATCAATACAAAGTACAAGGTGTCGCATCTTCGTTGGATGAGTGACTACTATCTATAATGCATTGAAACCGTCGGTTTCTCGTAGTCCGACTTTGAAGTCCATGCTCAAGTCCTTCCATGGTTGCTGTGGTATTTCTAAAAGTTGTAACCAGCCTTGAGTCATTCCGTGGGTGGCCTTGCTCTGCTGGCTGTTGTGGCAGTTTTCTATATAGCGGTCCACGTCCTTCTTCATTTGATTGCAGGAATATGTTTGGCATCGCAGGTTGTATGTTATTGCTCGTCCTGGGTGTCCCATGACCGGAGAATCGTGGCATTCTTCAATCCATTTGTGCGTATTCGCATCTGTTGGTTGGATTTGTGTTTCAGGGATTTCCCACAGCTATTCCGTATGTGTCAACAGTCCTTTGCTACTGTAGTATAGGCAATGCTGGCATATATTTTTCATCCAATTCCATAGCTCTTTGGAATATATGGAGTGGATTTCAACGTCGACTCCGTCTGCAAAGGCTACAACTCATTCTTCGAATAATTTTTCTTCCAGATTCCGTGTTTTTGGAATGATTTGTTGGGTTCTGCTCCACCCTTTGAAGGAATATCACCTGGTATTCCTGTAAGCGCATAAGGCTTCTGCCCTTGCTTGCCTGGGGGATAAACAATTTTGAACTTGAAGTAGAAGAACAATTCAGACCACCATGTCTGCATTCAATTCATCAGTTTCGACATAATGAAGTCTTTCAGATACTGATGATTTGTGGGAATATTCATCAGATGTGCTGAGCCTTCCCACTCCAGTCTCCATTGTTCTATGCTTTTGACCATTGGACCCAATTCTTGATTATAAATTTCGTAATTTACTTTTGTAAGCAAATGTTTTCTTGCAGAGGCAGGCCACTGGGTGCAGTACCCCATGATTGTCGTACTGGGAGAGTACTCCCACAGATATGTAACTCGAGGTGTCAGTTTCAAGGACTATCTGTTTTTTGTTATCGAAATAGGCTAGCACTTGTGCTGTTGTAAACCCCTTTTTGAGTTCTGTGAATGCCCTTTTTTGATCTAATCCAGAGCAGAAAGGTACAAGCTTGTTTGTGAGATTTGTTAGTGGTTGCACTACCTTGCTATAATTCATTATGAACTGTGGATAGAAATGAGCAAAGCCTCGGAAGGCTCGGACTTCGTTGTGTTTCCCTGGTGCCTTCCAGTTTTCGTCCAGTTGGACTTTCTCGGAATCCTCTGTGATTCCATTTACTCCAACAATTGATCCTCATCATTTGACATTGTACATATGAAACTCGCACGTCACGGCTTTCAGATAGAGGCTGGCATCCGTCAGTGATGACATTACGATTCACACGTGTTGTGTATGTACTTTTAGATTATCACTATACAAAAAGATGTCATTCCAACAAGCCATGCAGCATGTTCTGTTCAGTTCATGGAGGATGTCGCTCCGTGGAGTGACCGGTCAACCGATGGGATAACTGGGCTCTGTGGACTGACTTGTCAGTTCGGCGAGTGCACACACTCCTTGGGCTGACCAGTTATTTCATGGAGTGCCACATGAACAATACCTGTTGCAAAGATATTTTGGTTTAATTAAGTTTGCGAGTATTTGATCAATCACCAAGAAATGTATACATGTAACATGCAAAATACATCGCTCTTTTGATTACCAGACTTTGATTTACCATATCTTTAAAATTGATCCAGCAGCTTTAAAAACACATCCAAAAAACACCGAAAATTGATGTTTTTCCGCAACCATTCTATCAATATTAGGGATATGGTAAATTGGAAACTTTGAGGTGATAGAGCGATGAGTAAGCATAGAGAGAGATGACAGCGAGGGAGAAGATGACAGTGAGAGCGAAAATTTCAGTGGGAATGAGAATAGTAAGGACGATGAGGAAATGTGATGGAAGGGAACAAGACTTTGTCAGCGGCCCAGGTACCAGATGATGACATCGAGCATAGTGTAATTGTAGTTGTGCCATAGTGTTGAGAGATGCAGTGATTAGTTTTGTCATGAGTAGTGTGTATTATACGCCAGTCAGTTCATGGAACACTGATCTGATTGGTTCATTCGTTGAAGGGGGGACTCCATGAACTGACCTGTCACTCCACGGAGCAACAAACTCCACAAACTGACTAGAACACAGCATATGTTCCACAGCGGGGGTATGATATCATTGATATATTCTTGAAATGATGCTGGCGGTTTGGTAAGTCCAAAGGCCATGAGGAAGGAATGGACAAGATCATATCGAGTTCTGACAGCTGTTTTCCTTTCGTCTCCTTCCACGATTCACATCATGTTATATGCATTGTGGACATCAAATATTGCGAAATAGTGGGCTTTCGAGAGTGTTACCAAGGTATCCTCAATTATTGGCAAAGGGTAACGGTTTTTAATTGTTTCTTTCTTTAGGCCTTGGTAATTGACACAGAGTCTTATGCTTCCTTCCAGCTGTGGAGAGAAGAACACTGGAGCTCCACAAGGTGATGAAGACAACCGGATGAATCCGTTAGACAAGTTACTCTCCATCCATTCATTTGAAACTAGGAGTTCTTCTCGAGATAAGGGGTAAATAGGTCTGATCAGTGCGCTAGAGCAATTCTGTAATTCATGCATGTGATCGTAGGGTCAATATGGTGGAAGAGTTTCTGTAAGTACATTACTAAACAAGCATACAAACCCGTGGAACTTCATAGGGATAACTTCTTCAGGTAGCTTGTCTTACAGATGATTAATTTCTAGGGCTTTGTTGATCACGTCGAGCGTGACAGTGTAAACCTTTAGTTTCTACTGTGTCATACTGTTCACAAAAGCTGAGGTGGCTACTGTGTAGAAGTCTAATTTGGGTTTCCCCACATCCGCTGTTATTTCCATATCATTGCTGCATACCCATACACTGGAGTGGTGTTGGCAGTGCTGTTGGCAGTAACTGCATTTGAAGCCATTTCTTCAGCTCAGGAATTTAACCATAACATGGCGAAGTTGTAACCAACGCAATCCAAGCACAATCAGGTCGTACCCTAACTTTGTGATGAAAGCTGGTAATTGCTGATGATATGATCATATTCGCAAGTTTAACTTAGCCATGGTCGTAATGGTTCCCGATTCAATGAGTCTTCCATTTATAACCTCAAATTCTTTTGATTCTTGTAATTCTTTCTCTTCCAACTAATAATGGCAAACACAATCATCATCCACAAATGCTATTCCCGTAGCTCCATAGTCGATTAGAATGTGGGTATCAATCAAATTGTCTCTGATTTTCTGTGAATATTTCATAACAAAATGCTTGCTTTTCATTGATGACTCCTTGATTTCTGCACTGATAATTGAAAACTGCAAATTTCCAACACAAGATTTTACAACTGTAGACAAAGGAGATTTGTACCCAGCGCAATGGCCATTCTTATTGCTCTGGCTTCAACTTTTTCCGACTCTGTTCCTTTTTCCTTTCCTTGCCCTTGATCCTCATATTCGTTGAATGGATCAATTTCCACATGTCCTGATGCTGCCTGCAACTTCCTTGGGCACAATCCCGCGAAATGCCTGCCATCTCCGCAGTTGGTACAATGTGCTACTTCCCTTTGCAGCTTGCATTCTTCCGGTATAATTTTCTTCCGTGTGACTGCTGAGAGATCTATTGCAGTGGGGCTATGATCTTCTGCCTCTGTCCCTGCAGGTGCTGTCTCCAGGGTCAATGGGGCAGGTGTGCTGTTGTTAGCAGTTTCAGACCTCTTGTACCCCACTTTCATTCCTGCTGAATATAGTTCAGCAGCTTGAGCACAGATCAGTGAATCTCCTGTTCAGCAGAGTTTGACAAATTCTGTATGGTCCCCCGGAATGTTTTAATGTTGTGGTCACTCTTTCAATTCTTTGGATAAGCCTTGTTTCAGCAACTTTCCTTGAGCTGCAATGTTGCAGTCGATATCCGGCACCCATCATTGAAAATTTGTGTCATACTAAAAGAATTCTGGATCTTTTTGCCGAAGTTTAAGGATTTTTCGATTGGCAGTAGCTCATATGACTTGATCTCTGAACACAAGTTGAAACCGGTTGAACAATTGTTCCCATGATGGGAGGTTGAGGTTACTAGTAACTCAGCTGATGTAAGGCTGGATCTGATTGAATACAATACCTTCCAGTTTGTGTGCTGTATATCATATCATTTATTTCCCATTGAACAATCGTGTGTGTTCATCTGCAATGTTCATTGGTAATTTTTCCATCCATCCTCGGTGTGCCCTTCGGTCTGCTCCTGACCCTTTGAGTATTTCATTGCCTTTGTGTTCCCTGCTACCATTCGCACAATTTGATGTTTGTGCCAGTGCTGATCGTTGTTTGACCTGATTCCAAAATATGTTTCGTTTTTCTCCTGCCAACCGCAGCTGTTTATGTGTATCTTTTAGATTTTGTTCCAGATCTTCCGTGCCTGCTGGTGGTCGGTTTTCCAAAAGTTTTTCCATATGAGTGATTTTGTTTGGGTAAAAAGACTCTTTCGTACCTGTAGAAGTGAATGATATTGGTGATACAGCTGATGTGCCACTGAAGCTAACTACACGAGTCACCCGCAGTGCCGCACTGATGCAGCAGAGCTGCACCCCAACATGACTACCTGGATCACAACCTGCTCCAATCATCTTCGAAAAACCTCTTCAAGAAACAAAACACTCTGATCAAACACCTAATATGCCTCTGCTACGTCTTTTGACCAGCCAAACAACAGAAACCAATTGTGGTTCCCATCTCGCCACCATGACTGAGAAATAAACAAACACACAAACAAAATGCTTTCCCCAAAAAAAGGAAATGAAAATTGCTTCTCACAGCTTCTTTAATCTCGCTTTCCTTTTCCCCTTTGGCCGCCCGCCTATTTCCTTCCAATATTGCTTCACCATCCCTTTTGCCCTTGCCATATGCTCCTCTGGCTCCCATGTGTGTTGGTTTTCGTTCCATCCTTCCCATTTTACTTCATATTCCCAACCGGTTCCATCCGAGCTTGCCCGGTGACTTGCGATTGATTCGGCAACATTACTTGTGCCAGCACGGCCTGCCCGTACCAGCGGAGGCGGCGGACAACAAGTCACTCTAGACATGTGTGTGTGGTCCACCTTGAGCCTGCTGACGTTAACAGTATGATGGATCGTCATGTCGTTTGGGCATCGTGATTTATTTGCTTCAGCCGTCTGTGCATCTTGGGTATCACGGAGCGCATCCCTAGTGACTCCCAAAATACGCTGAATGGTTTGACAAATTCACCGCCTTGTAAGGTTTTGGCGGATTCATTGGTCTGTGGCCGATGGAGATCTGCAATTAAATCTAGAGGCAAACGCGGCACATAACCAAGGTCAAGTTCGAATGGCATGTGCTTTGTTGAACAGTGTGAAGACGAATTATATGCATACTCTGCTAGTGGAAGGTAGTTGTCACAATTGGCTTGATCATGAGTTGCAAAGCCTCGCAAATAACGTACGACTGTTTTGATTGAGTTCTCAAACAGACCATCTGATTCTGTGTGGAACGCTGTTGACATGAGCAGATTCAGCTGCAGGATCCTTGCAACCTCTCTCCAGTAGTCTGTTGTGAAGCGTACATTACAGTCCGATACAACCTCCAGTGGCACTCTGTGCAGGTGGACAATGTTAACGAAGCATAAACGAGCAATGGCTGGTGCGTCAATTGTATTCTTCCAGGCTTGCCAATATGCTCTGTTAGTAATGTGGTCCACAAACGTTACAATACAGTTGTAGCCATTTGCGGAGATTGGCAGGTCAGTTATTCAGTCGATGCCGATGCCTTGCCAATGAGCATTGGGTATGGAAAGAGGTTGCAGGAGGCCCATGGGTTTGCCGCTCCAGTGGTTGGTTCGATAGCATAAATCGCAGCCCGCAAAGTATTGCTGTGTATCTCGCATCATATGCTTCCAGAAATATCCGTCCTTCATGTGCAAGTATGTGTGATCCATGCTGAACGATGCCCCGACTGGCGTGTCAGGGGCCTCATGGACAATTCATCGCCTCATCATTGTTGGAATACATAGCTGTCCCCGCTTAGCATTCCCCCCTGTCTGTTCTTCTTCCTCCTTCTCATTTGCCATTGTTTCATCTATTCTGCCCTTCTTCCTTGCCGTTATGTCTTCTCCGCCCTTCTGCCTTGCCCATGCATTTTTTTCTGCCCCTCCTTCTTCTTCCTGTTTTTTTGTCGCAGTTTACATTTCTTCTTCTCCATTCTTCTTCCTTGCCCTTGCGTTTTTTTCCACCTCTTTCTTTTCTATGTCATCACATAACAACAGTAGTCCATTCTCTTCCAAATGGAACCATTGTGCTGACACAAATGATTTGCACTGGTTCATCAATGCGGTGGACAGCGGGTGGGGCTGATTCAGGTTGGCCAAACAATGTGCGATAGGCCCGAACCATTGGTCCTTAATTATGCCCGCCTTGATATCATCAATCCATTCTCCAACTGCTGTGACTTCAAGTGCTATTGGATCACAACACTCCTGATGGCAATCCGGACGGCGAGATGACGCATCCGTGATCCTCTTCTTGATATCCAGGATGTGTTTGACTTCCCAGGCGAAATTCTGGGGAACCGTCAGGATATCCATCTGACGAATGGTGGGGTGTGGTTGTGTGAGGATCCAACGCACTGTGGTATGGTCGGCGTGTACCCAAAATAGCTTCTCGGCCCCATGTAGGTTGAACTTCCTGTATAAAGTCGCATCTCAGATGCCAAAGAGTTCTCTATCATACGTGGGGTATAGTGCCTCTGCATGGCGTCATTCACGGCTGCAATAACCCGATACCCTCTCTGCCTTGTCTTGTACCTGGGAGAGCACTGCGCCCAGCGCGTATTGGCTAGCATTGACATGCAGGCAATATTTTGCTTTGGGATCTGGTAGAGCAAGGACTGGTGCATGGCAGAGTGCCTTCTTGAGGGGGTCGAAAGAATGCTGGCATTCCTTGCCCCAGGCGAATGGAGAGCGCATGATCTTCCTGGGCTCCCCACATTGCTTCCCAATGTTTCCTATATCTGTCGGAGCAGTTGCAATCGTGTTCAATGGTATGGCGATGTGAGCATAGTGTTCGATGAATTTCCCACAATAATTGGTGAGTCCCAGCAAGCCTCTGATGTCCTTACTGTTTTCAGGTAGGGGCCAATCCATGACCGGACAGGTTGTATGTTCTTTGGCATCGATGCCGTCCTTGTCAATATCACAGCCACAGAAGACCACTTTCTGATGGGCCCAGGCAACTTTTGGATGTTTGGCCTTGAGACCATGATCCGCCAGCAAGGTCAGCACTTCTCAGACATGTACGACATGTTCAGCTAGGGTACGACCATGAATGATCATATCATCAATGAATACCATGATCAACTTTCGTTTCATTGGGAGTAGAATGCCATACATCATGTGCATGAGCTGACTATATGCGTTCACCAGGCGAAACTGAACGCCTCGCCACATGTGTGAGACAAATTTAGTGGTGAAGGGCATCTTTTGTGTATCGACTGCTGCGATGCGAATTTGATGATAACCGGCTGCCAAGTGCAATTTAGTGAACCAGCAGGAGCTATGCATGCAGTTGAGGAAATCTTCAATGTGTGGGAAAGGATAATGGTCCTTCATGGTTATGGTATTTACTGCACAATAATCAATGCACATACGCAATCTACCGTACGGCTTTGACATGAATGATACTTGTGAGCCAAAATTGCTTCGAAGGGGCTGAATCCAACTGCCACGAATTTCATTGTCTAGCTGTCTCCGAAGTTCGACTTCTTTTCGCGGAGAGATGGGATACCGTGAGGGGAATGGAATTTTGCCATTTGGGTCTATTTCAATTTCTCAATCTACCTACCTTTGTATCTACAAATTTGCATAAGTTGGGTCGCCAAAGAGGCCCTGGAATTCTCTCAACATTTCTTGAAACTCCTCTGGTGGCTCGTCCATGTGATTGGTGTTGGCATCCCCATGGTGGTGCACGTTGATCAAAAAGGACCGTTGCAACAGGCAGGCTGATACAGTTTTGAGTTCTGTCCTCCGTATGATATGGATGCTTTGGAATGTGGCCTGGTCCACTATACTTTCGTCGAAGTCCTAGGGGCTTAAGCCCGGTAGGTAGTGAATTCAGCCATCCTCACTGTTCTCCCAGAGATTATTGGTGATCCACATCTCAATACTGTCATGGTTGATTCGATATCGGTGATTGATATTGCGCATCTATCTTTTACTTCGCTCAATATCAATGCCTTTGACGTCATAGACTGTAAATTGTGCCTCGTAGACGTATGACAAACTAAGTCGTAGTTTCAATTTGACTCGTTGGCGTTTTTCTATGCTGTCCTCAGCATTGACATTGGCTGTCACCACAGTCATCCATCTCGCATTATGTGTATTTCGGGTAGCTCCTTGACGTTTCAACTCATCAAGAATCTTCCAACCGATATAGTTCTGTGATCCACCATCGTCCTTTACAATACTGGTTTTCTTGCTGCTGCACCATCCCCTCTCTATTTTGTATCGTACTTTGCCATTTATTTATTTATTTATTTATTCATCATACAGCATGCAGCCCGTAGGCTATGGCCGGTGAGGTACAAACAAATAACCAAGAACAAGAACAACAAATGAAACCGAACAAAGGAAAAACGAAAAACCCCTGGCTAGGTAGCACCGCTCCGCAGTCCCCTATCACCCCTGCTCTAGTTACAAAGAAATTTCAAATAAATCATAGCGGTTTGTAACACGCTTCATACAATAATAAAATATCTGTCAGTCTCATTCGGCTTGGTCCTGCATATCATGCGGGTTCTCCCCCTGGAGTTTACCCTCCTCCTCCCTTCCCCATTCAAATTTCATCCTCCTCTCAACTCTCTGCTTCTCCTTCCTTTTCATCATCATCCTCCTCAACCATCCCCTCCACTCTCACTCTGATGTTCCTCCACCCTATCGTTGACAGTTCCCTGTCCTGCAATTTGGATGTTACCCTGCCCAAGGTGTTCATCCTCACGGAATTGGCCCAGGTACCATTTTCGAGTAGCTATATGTGTGTCGTGCAGAAAATCTTTCAAAGGTTGCATTGCTTTGTCGGTATACAGAAGATGCTTCCAGAGATATCGAGGGTGTACAACTCCAATCTCTTTCAGCATGGTTTGTCTTTCGCGTTGGTATAAAGGGCATCTTAGTACAAGATGTTCCGGTGACTGGGGACCTCCATAGCGACATGGGCAGTGAGGAGAGTCAACAGCATTGGTTGGTATTTTGTATAGGTAACTGCGGAAGTATCCATGTCCAGTTCGTAGTTGGGTGACAGTAGATGCAAACTGGCGGTTGCCACTTCTGAAAATATTGTCTGGTTTGGTACGGAATGTTCCAATATAGTTCTTTCCTTTCGCGGGATGTCTCATCCACCAATCCCCCCATTCCTGCATTTTTGCTGCTCGGGTTACCCTCTTGAGGTACGATAATGAGGTGTTATAGTAGGTAGGTGGTTTTTCCACAGTGGACTTTTTTGCCAACTTATCGGCAAGTTCGTTTCCAGGTACATCTGTATGGCCAGGAACCCATTGTACTGTGATAGTAGTTTTGAGTTCATGGAGGTTATTGGCGATGTTGGAGAGTGCCAGGGAAGTGGACTGTCCAGGGGCGGGTTTGAGAGTATTGAGGCGTTGTATGGCAGCTTGATTGTCTGTGAAAATCCATACATGTCTTTTGGTGAGGTTATTACGTTGACAGATCTGAAAGCATTTCTGTGCAGCTTTAAAAATACCAAGTAATTCAGCATCATAAACTTCCTGTTGATGGCCCATTGGATAGGTTGCTTCAATGACGTCTTCTCCTGTCATTTCAACTACTGTTCCTGCACCAATGTTTTCGTTCAATATAGATCCATCTGAATAACAATCAATATTGCGGTCATCGTGTTTCAACATTGCATACTGGGCTTCGTGGGCTTTGGCATCCTCTTCCTTTGAACGAGAATTAATTTGTGTTTTGACTCTACTTTCAATCCATGGTGGACAGGCTGTGGTTGAATAGGTTTCAATCTCCGAGCTGTTGGAAATCCATGGACTGAGGGTTGATAAGGTTTGGATAAGACGTGTTTCAAATTTGCGGTTATTTTGTTGCATACTGTCCCATGAAATCCAGGGTCCGGTTGTGTTACTGGACTCTGGGGTTTCATGAAATGGAGGGAAAGTCAATGGACAACGTTGTCGGATTGGATGCATTTCGGGAAACGTAAGTATTCGAATTGCATATTTCCTTCGCATGTGATTAAGTCGAACAGCTACTGGTGGCAGGGCTGCTTCATTGTGTAGCGCTATTGTTGGGGATGTGCGGAAGGCTCCAAGGATGCACCGAAGTGCCATATTTTGAACTGTTTCGAATTTCTGTTGATATGTTGCTTGGCCCATCCACCACACTTCAGCTCCGAAGTCGCAGACAGGTACAACACACGCATTGTATAGTTGGCGGACTGCACTGGGCGTTAGTCCTGATTCTGTATTGGCTAGTGATTTGAGGGCTCCAAGGGCTCTTTTGCCGCTTGCCGCCTTCAGCATGACATGGTGTTTGAAGTTGATTTTTCTGTCAAACCAAATACCAATCCACCTTACCACATCTGGGCCAATGCCTTTTGTGCCTAGGGAAATGGTAGTGCCATTGGGTAGTGTGATCTTTTCGTCATCGGAGGTATCACCGTTTCGTTTATTGTGGAAGTGCATCATTTCTGACTTTGAGTCATCAAATCGTACCGCATTGTTTTCTGCCCATTTGAAAGCTGTCCGTGCAGCTGCCTCGAGGCATCTTGCATTATAGGCTTTTGATTTGCTTCGAACAACAATTGCAACATCATCAATGTAGCTTGGAGTCCAGGAGCTGGGGTAATGGGTTGTGAGTTCGTAGAAGAGAGGACTGAGAAAGAGGAGGAAGAGAATTGGGGATGCAGGCGATCCCTGAGGGATTCCTGTCCGGACGGGGCTGAGGTCTTCCTTTTGTCCATCAAATGCCAGTGCTGTTGTACGGTCGGATAGGAAGTGATCGACCAATAATTGAATTGCGGTCGGGTAGCCCAGTTGTCGTAGAGTTTGGAGGAGACGGTCTTTGGATACATTATCGAATGCGCCACTCACATCCATAAAGAGGGCAGTGGTGATTTCCTTTGCATGTTTTCCTTGTTCAATTTCATGTGTAAGTGCCATTGCAGCATCTATAGCAGAGCGTTGTCTTCGTCCTCCTATTTGATCTTTGTGTAGCAGGTTGTATTTTTCAGCCATGTATGCAATTCGGTTTGCCATCAAATTTTCGAGAATCTTCCAAAGGCAATTGAGAAGGGCAACAGGTCGGTAGGCCTTAGGTATTGAATAATCAGGTTTACCAGGTTTGGGTATAATCACAGTCGTTGCTTGTCGCCAACAGGTAGGGTGATATCCAGTGGTTCCAAGTATGCCAAAGAGACTGTTGAATTGTTCGGTGGCTGGGAGGTATGCTTGCCGGAGGCAGTAAATGGGAAGCCCATCAGGTCCCGGGGCTTTACGTGGTGCAGAGGTAAAAATGGCTTGTTTGATTTCTGTTGGGGTAAATGTAACCCATGGCAGGGTTGGTCGATTGGTGAAATCAGTTGGGGAGGGGGCTACTGGTGGGGGTGGAAACATGGTAGAACGGAATAATACTGCCTTTTCTTCAAAAGTTACAGCTGTTGTGTTGGAGAATGACAGGGGTGGTGTCCGTTGCGTTTTCCTGGGTTTGATATAACGGAGGGCGGTAAATATCTCTGTGCCTTGTGCATTTGTTAAAAATTCAATCCACATTGTTGTCTTGGAGGTGCGTATATCCCGGAAATATTGGTTTCGAACAGCTTTGAATTTGATGTGATCACTTTCAAGGCGGGTTTTCTTCCACTGCTTCTGGGCACGGTTCATTTGTGTTCTGGAGATTTTGAGTTGGGGTGTCCACCAGCGTTTTGAATGTGTTGTAAGCTGGAGAACTGGGGTAGATTCCTTGACTGCATCAAGAATCATATCTCGGAGTAGTTCGGCTGATTTGTCAAGGTTTGATTCGGTTGGTTGTTCATGGAGGTATTGCCAGACCATTCATGAGGCATTGGAGAGTGTATTGAGAGTTTTTGAGAATAAATCCCAATCTGTCTTATTCCAGTTGTATCTTATCGTGTTGGAGTCAGTGGTAACAAGTTCAGATTCTGCCAAAATATCAAAACGTATTGTTGCATGGTCTGAACCAGTTGATGCGTTGTCATCCACGGCCCAATTTGTAACCGAGTCATGGATGGCTTGTGAGGTAAAGGATAAGTCGATAATAGAGGTTCCTTTGCCAGTTCGTTAGTAGTATGTTGGGGTGTCTGGTTCATTGAGGAGGGAAAAGTTATTGGTTTCCATGATCTGAACAAGTTCGTCGGCGCGTTTGGGTGTTTTGATTTGTGAATTCCACCATGTATGATGGGCATTCATATCACCAGCAATAATGCATCGTTCAGGCAATGGGATTTTGGTGAAGCTTCTTGGAATGGTGTAGAGATTAGATACACCTTCATGTTCATTGTAAATATTGAAGACTGTGATTGGTGCAATTGAGGGGATTGATATTTCAAGGACTTGAATATCAGGATCCTGGCTGATGTCGGTACGTGGGGAGCATTTGATATAAGGGTTGTTTTTGGCCACATAGGCAATTGTCCTATTGTGTTTTCTTAAGTTTTTAGGTGGTATCAGTAGCTCAAATCCAGGGTGTGTTGTAATGAATGTATTGTCTGGGTTGAATCCAGGTTCTTGGAGTAAAAGAAGGTCGGCCGTTCCAACTGCAAAGTCAAGAAGGGTATTGATGACTAAGCAGGAACGGTTGCAGTTGTGTTGTATAATTCGTATTTTGGTGGGTGAATAGGAAGGTTGTTTACGCATGGGTGATGGTCGGGTGGTCTTTCATGAACTTGGCTCGTACCTCAGCACGTATGGCAGTAATTGTTGGGCATTTAGAATCGTTGGCTCGGTGATTACCCTTGCAGTTGATGCATTGGATAACATCATGGACACACTGTTTGCCTATGCTGGGACATGATCCGCATGAGTGGGAGGTGGTGGTGTGAGGTTCTGCACATATATTGCAGATAGCTGATTGTTTGCATCGTAGGTAGGAATGGCCATATTGTTGGCAGTTAGTACATTGGTCAGTTGGTCGGGATGCCACATATCGGTCGGCTTTGCGGGTCCTGCCATCAACTTGTACTCCATGGTCTTGAATAAGTTTTGCTTCATGTTCAGTACGGACTGCAATAACCATGGTGGTTGTTTTTTTGTGTGGTCGTGTTTCTGGCTTCGTGAGAGATTGTGGTAGAGTGGTAAGCTTGATATGATTATTGTTCATCTCAATATCTTCTTTCAATAATTTCATTCCTGTTTCACATTCAGGAAACATTGTAATGTTAATGGAGTGAACCATCATTCGGATCCAAGTTTCTTGCTTTTTGAGATTTTGTGCGGTTGTGTCGACTGAACGAACTGTTTCTTCAATTGCAGCCTTGTGGGCCAGTACCAATTCCACAGGGCAGGCGTCTGCTGTCAGGAGGACGAGATTGTGCTTATAGTTGGCAGAAACATGTCCAATATTGGCCAAAGGGTCTGCATGGCAGCGTCGGAGGGTGGCGTTGATGGCGAGCTTCAGTTTTGTAAGATCGGCAGTAACAGGTTGATCACTGTGTCGCACAATCACTAGTGTACGTTGTTTTTTGGTGAGAGGACGGGGATTCAGAGTACGCCCATTCTTATCTTTTGGTGGATCTTTCTTTGCGCATGCAGATGCAATTGCTGACCAGAGTGTGGGTTTGGGGGAAGTCCCTTCCGGAACGGCTGGAGTTAGTAGGTCTGGTGGTGCTGGTGGTGCATCTTTCTTTGAAGCTTGGATTTGTACAAGGTATTCAACTCGTTGTCCAAGGGTTGCAATGGTATTGAGGGCAATTTCGTGTTTGGTTTCCATTCAGGCTAAGCGGGTTGCCAGTTTTCGATTTTGGGTGGTGAGACGTTTGTTGATTTTGAGAATATCCTTGTGGAGTGGTTCAAGGATGGCTTTGAATACCTGATGAATCCTATCTTCATCATCGTCATTTGGATTCAGCAGGTTGGTGGATGGGTCCTGAAAGTCTTCATCTTCAGAATCGTCATCATCGTCAGAACATTCGTCATTGGCCTCGGTATCCTCTGGGGCATCTTCAAGTTCTAGATCTGCATTATCAGGGTTTCCGAGATGGCCTTGGTTGGTTGGTTGTTGAGGTGGGGAAGATGGTTGTAGTTGTAGTTGTTCAGAGGGTGTCCTGGGATGGACATTGCCAATGGCCATGCGGGTGCTTGAACGTGTACGAGGGGCATTCAGTGGTGGATATGGTGACGTAGCCGGCAGTCGGCGAGAACTTCATTGTTTGCCTTTCCTTCCTCGTTTGGATATGTGGCCCGTAAGCATAGTATGTGATACAGCTGGGGCATCAATTGCGGAAAGAGGGTCTGAACTGGGGTTTGGGTAAAGGTGCATTCCATAAGTGCTGGAAGTGCCAGGTGGAGGAGGTGGTGGTATAGGGGCAGACATTTAGGACTTGTAAGGGTTTGCTGGGTACTAAATATGTTAAAGATATAAAAATTTTCTGAGTATTTTTGAATAGTAATAAATCCGACGTTTCAATGTTGATGTAAGTGGCCTCGGTACCACCTATTCCCTGAGGGGGTTAGAGCTTCACCTCTTTTGTCCTAGCAAGGTGTTGTAGCCTTGTACTAGAGCCTTTTACCTCCTCACAGCAGATACAGAGACACCCGTAGCGACAAGAAGACCTCTATGAGGCCTGCTATGTGATGGGGCTGTAAAACCACTGCAAGAAAGGAAGTGCAACTTAACTCTGGAGGATCCACCCAAAGACTCAGGGGGTCAATGGCGGCAAAGTAGCCGGACGTTGTCGCCTACACCCTGGTAGGTCTGCTGGGCCCCGGTGGCCAATATGTTTCAAAAGGGAGGGGTGGGAAAATGCGAAAATATGAAAATCAACCGTTGTGAAGTCAATTTTCGTCTGATTGAGTTGTGCTTTCGGCAGGGTAGACCTGTGTGTGTATGGAAGCGGTGTTCTCAAGGGCGTTCAGAACGGATGAAAATTCGTGGAATAATGATGGAATTCGAAAATGTGTTTTTGACTTCGAGGATTTTTGGCCCAGGCAGTCTGGGGCTTGTAGGCAGGTGTAGGTGGTTCGTTCTAAGGGCTTCTTGGGCTGCTGAATCGATTGCCGTTGTCTGTTTTTGATTTGGAGTTGATTCCACTGAGGTAGAGGGGGGGTAGGAGCGAAAAAGCGACTTTTCGAGGATTTTTGGCCCAGACAGTCAGGGGCTTGTAGGCAGGTGTTGATGGTCCGTTCTAAGGGCTTCTGGGGCCGCTGAATCGATTGCCGTTGTCCGATTCTGATTTGGAGTTGATTCCACTGAGATAGAGGGGGGGTAGAAGCGAAAAAGCGACTTTTCGAAGATTTTGTGTAACTAATGCAAATATTAAGCTTTTGGTCTGAAATTAAAACCTGAGCCTCGTCTATATGTGCTCCCAATGCTCCCCCGTACTTTGCCATTAAACCTCAGCAGATCGACCACTACATCGTCAAGTTTACTGACTTTCAAGTGGTGGTAACAGGCAAAAAAAAATTGAAATTAACTATTGGGCACATGCTTGTCAGCTTGTTTTGATGATACCGTACATGATAGTGTTTTTACGGGAGGTTCAGCCAATGTTACTGACCTCCTTTGACATTTTCCGTCTCAGCGTCCGAATCCGAAAGACTCTCCAACTCGCCTCACTGTCCGACTCCTGCTTGACCTCCTCCTCCTCGGCAAGCATACCACTCTCTTTAGGACAGGTCGGCTCACCTCCCTTTATCTTATGCTTGCGCGGGCGGCCGGACATAGCGTTCGGGGCATCTTTGCCAACCAAAGCTTGCTCGAATTACATATTCATCAAGTCGCAGTTTGGGCAGTTGCGAGAGATAAGGCCCATCCGACTGCAATAATAACAAGTTAAACCATCATCTTTGGGCATACTTGTTGTGCCAGTTGTATCGCTTTTCTTGCATTCCATTTTTTTGGCTGAGGCTTTCATAGTTGCGCTAGTGTTCGCGTTGGAGGCACTTGCAGGTTGATATTTGTCAAGGGACATGTTGAACGGAGCAAGATGCTCCATACGCTGCTCGAGGGTTGGAGTCCTATTGCACAGGCCAATATACCGAACTCAGTCTTTGTGAACTCCCTAGTTGCCCATGTCAATCTTGTATCCATGGGCTTTGGGCAACATGTCGTCTGCCATCGGCTTGTGCAGGTCCAACTTGATATGGAGGTGACCGAAACACTCGTGTAACTCAATGATGTATTCTCCATTGTTCAGACTCAGCTCCTCCCATTCGTGTTCAACCAGATTCAAGGTGTTGGATGGACTATACTTGGCATTCAACTGTGTGCAAATGGTGGACCATTCGATAGAGGTACTTATTGGGAAACGATGCATGGTCCAGGTTACTGTATCACCTTTCAGCTGTAGCACTGCTTGCTCTGCCCAACCTGTAGTGCCAACGCATATGATGGATTGGGCAGCATTCTTGAAGTGTCGTTCCAAAGCAAACAGAAATGCAGTGACATTTTCCTGGGTTCGTTTGCCATCATACGTCGGAAGGTTGAACGATTTGATGAGGAAACCACGGTGTCCTGACGGGCCAGGGGTCGGTTCACAGGAGCTATGGTTACCGGATAAGGGTGGGGTCGGTTTAGAGGTGTCGGGTGCCGAAGTTGCACTTACGTGGTTAGTTGTAAGTCTTTGAATGACTTGTTGGGAAGCTTTCCACTCGGATTCAAGAACACTTGTCTCGGAGGACCGACTTTTCACTTGGAGCTGCAGCAAGTCTTATTCTAGCTAGAGCTGGGCGATGGCGGTATGGTCAGCGGTGTGCTGCAGTTCTGAAGTGCACTTCCCCAGCTATCTGTCCATTTTGGCAGTGCGAAGCTTCGTGATCCCGAGCTCTTCCTCCAACTCATTCATTTCTTGGTGAGCTGCAGCTGACTCCTTTTTTGGTCCTTCAACAGGATCAGCAGGCTCCAACTCCGTGACTTTAGCGGCTAAGCTTTTGTTGAGTTCACCAACCTTGGACACTTTTTCGGCTCGTTTGAGACTCTCCGATAGGCCAGCATCGATGATTTCTCACTGGACGTCCTCGGTAGCCTTAATGCAGTTCATTGCTTGGTCAGACCAGTGCCCTGGAATGTCGTCAATGATCATCATTTGTTCTGTAACCTATTCTGCCTGCAATGTTCTGCAGGTTCAAAACCCGGATTGGCCAAGGTAGCGAAATTGCTGCTGAACCTATTTGACTCGGCTTGGTCAATTGTATCCTCAAAACTGATATCCTGTGCGTCGTGTGGGTTGTGCATTGCAGGAATTGTTGCGAAGTCGTAAAGCGCATGTGCATCCGCCGAGCGGCCTGCATTCAACTGCTTCGAGAGTGTACCAGGAGAATCAACCATCGTCGGATGTTTTCGATCACTTCTGATGCTGCTGAGGCTGTCAGAAGTCCAGTGTTACTACCAATGATGGTGAAGAGACTCTTTTGTACATGTATCAGTGAATGATATTGGTGATTCAACCAAAGTCGCACTAAAGCTAACTACGTGAGTGACCCACAGAGCTGCACCCCGACATGACCACCTGCATCTTGCCTTGCAGGTCCCCATGTTTGCAGACTAATACTCTTGCTTCCAAGTCCTTGAGTCTTTGTGATGTTAAACCAGCCCTTGGCTTGCCGGTCCCCATCCGTGCAGACTGGCACTCTTGCCTCCAAGTCATTGATTCTTTGTTGTGTCAATGCCAGCTCTTGGTCCGTATTTTCTTTTTCTGCTTGGAGGTCATTTCCTTTTTCAACAGGGCAGGGTGCCTATTTTGGCCATTGTCGATGGTTATTACTTGTTGGATGATCTGTGTGTTTAGTCGGCTGACATGATTTTCAACTGTGGATGGAGGTCCCTGTAGTAAGTGATTTAAGGTATTCTTTATTGAATGTGCTGTTTCCAGGGCTTGTCCTAGGTCCAACATGGTGAAATCCACCAGTATCTGTCTCCATATCATTAGTTGGCGCATTGGGGAAAGCTCCATGTATTGAGCTTCTGGTGCCAAAGAGTTCCCTTCAATCTCTGCAATTTTTGAACAGGGATCAATGTAGGTATTTGTCATTATACCGGCCGAATGTTTGTACTACTTCCAGTAACTCATCACAAACATGACTTCATGTGTTGCTTCTCCTGTATATTCAGCAGTCGTTGCCACAAGAAATATCACACCAGTTACACATATTGGAGTTACAGCACATTAACACCTACTAGCGAGTTGTTATCAATCTTTTTTGTTGACTAAATAACACCCTTTGATTTGATGGATATTGGCTAAAAATGCGTATTTGCATGCTGTTGAGCAATGTATCAAGGCAATCAAGATTCAAGGTAGATAATCCAAAGAAAGCAGAGTATCCAGTCTTGTTCCTTGATGCAATCGAAAAAAGTATGAAATTCCTCTCTGCTCCAGTTTCTGGTAGATGTCATGGCCTGCTCCTGAATTGCTCTGCAGTTGCAGTTGATGGTTGGGTTAGGATAATCCTGACCTGAATCGCTTTCTTCTTGTGAACAATAACAAAAATGAATTCCTTCCCAGGTTTTTTGATCCTCGCTCATGTATTCAGCAGCGGCACTGGTTGCCATAAATATGTTGATTCATAGGTCTTCGAATGGTCCACCAGCAAGATAAACAAATCTGTCTCCAGTAGGATTAGATGAACAGTCTATTTTCGAAATTGCTAGCTGATTTAAAACATTTTCACGATGTATTGCAAATGCAATGCCAGTAAGAGAAACTTAAATGGTAAGAATAATGATACATGAAACAGGAATATTGGCGGTCGAATCAGTTGTAGACTCATTCTTCTGTCAAGGGTTCAGGACTCAGGGTTCTAAGAGATAAAACAATCGAAAGCCAGATAGCGAAGAGGTCTGAGGGTAACCAGTAGCTATGAGGGCAACGACAGTATGCAACAGACTCGATTCAAAATACAAGAATGTGAAACACGTGAAAGTCGAAGCCAATTGATTGTTTCATAGATGAGAGAATGAGTGAAGTAAGAGACTTACTCTCCGCCAAATGCCTGGTTGATATACTGAAATTCACATGTTTCATAATACCTCCAAACTCCAGATTTCTTTGTACATTGCATTTGCATGATTCTGTTCTTTCCCGTTCCAAACCTGCTGTGGTGCTGTGTTCTTTGTTCGAAACATGATCTCATTCACGATGTGCTTTGGTCTCAGTTTGAAACCTGATTTCATTCTCTTTGTTCTTTAGCCTCTGTTCAAATTGTGATTTTATTCATATCATGCTTCATCTTTTATATTCATCATGAATCATCACTCCACCATCGATCGTCACTCTGCATGATTTTGACATGCTCTGATTACTAAAACTATCCTTTTCCACACAATTTCATGTTGTATTGACACTTGACACTTTCTGGATACATTAGGAAACATCTGATATGTCAATTGACTGGTCTCTATATATGTTATTTGTTCAAGTAAATAAGTCTATGTTGAAAAGTTTTGGATTATAAGGTTGTTCATGAAGTTTAATGTAATTGAGATGGGGAACTCTAAGAAATTAGCAGGTTAGCAACACTTAACCTTAAGTTGACAAGCGACAGGTGTTGCTGTCAATTGATGACCGGTGTGCTGGAAAATCTTCAAATCACATGAATCTCTCTGCAGACCAAACAGACAGAGTTCAGTCTAAATTCAGTCCATGTCTTAGTTTTTAATATTCACTCCGACCAATTCATAGTTGGTTAGGAATCAAGCATAGTGATGAAGTTATGAAGGAACTGTTTCCTCATTGGGGAATCTGATTCATGCACTCATGATCATTTATGTTCAGGCCCACCGAGATGGTTTCAAAATCAACCCAGATGCTCATGAAAATATTTGAGTGGAGTGGATTTGACTGCGCCCAGGTCACAATTAACATGTGGTTGAGTGAATCCATAACTTGACACTCTCAAAGCTTGCGGCATGCAACACGAGAGTGTCGAATGTGGATTGAAAACTCGACATCACGGTTCAAAAGGCTAGAGTTGAACCTAGAATATATTGAGTCTACGTTGAGACCGCTATGATCTTCATTCAATAATATAAGAACATTGATCCACAGAGGTTCTCTATTGAAAAATGAAACAACCGAGTTGAGTGGTTCTTTGTCGAGAGAGATTCATATGTTATGGCAAGGAGATGGTTTGCGGATTCTCTAATCAGTGAATTGACAGCTTCACCCATATCACGCTGGTCCATTCAAGATTAGGTGCACCGCACATTGCTAACATGTCCTGGTATACGAGATATACACATTCTGTCCGAGCTTGTGGGCATAGTTTCATCAGGACTCCCTTATCGGTGAGGTTTAATCTTCCAATACTCTCGCCAATGAAGAGTCTAAAATTCAGGACAATGTTGAATCTTCCAATACTATCGACGATGTAGAGTTTGAATATTCACGATCAAGGGTGAATCTGCCGATATTATCAACAATGTAGAGTTGAACATTGAAGATCAAGGTTCAACCATCTGGTACTATGATCAATGTGAAGTCAAATAGTATAGATCAAGGTTGAATCTTCCGACAATATACCCAGTCACTTGGGTGCTCTGGTATTGGCGACTGAATACTGTGTCCTGTGGACTGTTACAAAAATCTTGTTAACACTAAATATTTTGACTGACAATAAAATCTCAAAATAATTCAACCATGAACTGTAGAAACTTCTGCAACAAGTGCATCCATAAATCAACCCTGAACTGAACAAACTTCCGTCTATGAAACAACGATAAACTCCAGAAACTTCAGTCTATGAAACAACCAGAAACTCCAGAAACTTTCACCACAAGTGCGTCTATGAAATGTCCATCCATTGCAACAGAAAAACAAGGGCCATACCTTCCCGAATTGATAAGTCAGTGGGATCATACAAAACAACATTGGATATATTCCTACATGAGAATACCAAAGTTTTTCCAAACCTTCAAATTATTACCATCTTCATAGTCCCTGCTTAAGCCATTTATGTACCCCTCATATTACTTCACCATCCGGTATGTCATATTGAGGATGATATTGGGGTGATTGATCAACCCATTCAAAACCCTCATTTCTGCAACTCCAGGTGTGTGGTAGAGCTCACTGACCCAATTGTCATCGCCATCTGGCTCATTGTTCAGTCGCCATGTATGTGGGACACAGTTATTCCTAAATTGTACCACTGGAGTGACTGCTTGACATTGTTCATTTATTACCGATAATATTTGGGTGCTAACAGATTTGCCGCTGTTGAATTGTTGCCTGTGCCACCGACGGTGAGAGTTGTAATGAATTGTGAGCAGTGGCAAGAATCTATGAATTGCAGTCGCATCTCAGTCCACATTTGCAAATTCATTCCTACGTACATCCGGAAGATATCGACATAGTTGCCAAAATACTGCCGGATCCACCATTGAAGATAACTGACTAGGGCAAGCAGAGAACAAAACAGGACTGCTGTATGAGCAGGAGGGTCGGACGACACCAATGCTTCCGCTTCTGGGAGATCCATTCCTTGCTTGGGGGGTGGATATTGTGCCAGTTCACGTACAAGCATCGGAATGAAGTCATCTTGTTGCCACTGGAGTAATGCAGATACACTCAAGTCATTGATCTCAAACCAAATGTCAATCCACTCGCCACTAACATTCATGTTCTCAGTATCCCCTAAGACCAAAGCGAAGCAGGCCAATCTCCACCGGTGCACCTGTTAGGCACCTCCCACACTCTGAAACTTTTATCGGTTCACAAGTTGCTGGGGAGTTTGTTGTTCTGCCATTGTCCATGTATGGTTGACAATATGTTCTTGCACCTGGAGCATGTGTACCAATAATTCTCCATTGGCTAGTTTAGACTCTGAACATCTCTGGATTGCCCATTGTTTGCCTATCTTGATCATTTGCTCGGATGCCGACATTTGAGCATCGTCATCATCAGACCTGATGCCTTGTGTCCCACTGTGAAGGGCAACCTGGAGTGCTTCCGCATGATGCAGCTGCATGGGTGTTTTGTGGTCAGAAAGAATTGTCATGCAAGAGAACAGCCATATTGTTTGATTCACCCAGTCATTGAGCATGTGGCATGCTGATGTCACTGTCACTTGCAGTTGAAATCTGATTTTGGCTTCTACCGCAACACTCCATCCCTGAGAATCACGTCATTTGAATTGGTCTGATTTGTCAATAATTGCCCTGCTCCAAACACACATCGTGAGTTTCCTCTGACTGATCAGTTTGGCTCGTACTGTCGGATGATTCTATGATATGTGATGGATGTTCCACCTTCATTGAGGCTCGTCAGCAGAGGCCTTCAGATCTTCATTTGCAAGATTGTAATGGTTTGCATCAGACAGATAAATTATAGTGAGATCTGTGGGGTAGGATATGTCTTTTATGATACTTTTAAACCTCTCACAAATTCTAGGAAGGATAAATATCATGATTGGTTCATGCGCCAATACCAGAAATGGATGGCCATAGGGAGGTCTCTTCTTGATCTCCAACAGCTAGTTCAATACCAGATTCTTCTATGGTTATGGGTACCAATTCCGTTCCTCTGGTAGGACTGGTGGATAATAATTCTGTACTTGCTTAATCCATTCATCCAGAGTTTCACCCCACAGAATTGACAAAGAGGGACCAAAAACCACTTTTACTATTGGTAGTTTGCAAAACATGGTTGCAGCGAGAGACAAATGTGTCTATCCGAGGCCCATCTCGTCTTCATGGTACGCGCGGGGCATGTCGGCATCCCAGACCCATCTTCTGACAATGAACCAGATGGCCCAGATTTAATGCGCCGGATATTTTGCCGGCAGGTGAGGGATGATGTATTTGGGGCCAGGAACTGAATTGGTCATTGAATGGTGAACCGGGAATGAACCATGAAGCTTGAAAGCTTTCTCTAAACACTCATGCTCAAACACATTGTTGATTGTGTTCAGAACAGTACTCCAACCTGATATGTCATCATTTGATGCTTCATCAAATGATGTGATTTGCTCCTAGACCTCTCTGGACTCAGGTTTGTCTTCTGTCATTAATTGTTGAATGACATCCATAGTCAGCTGTTCCAATGGGTTCAGACTTCGGTGCTGGCATATCTGACAAATGCACACATTCAGTTGGAATCACATTGGCCAGTAGATGCATAATTTTTATAATGTTGAAATGGATTTTGCTCTTATTCACTCTCATCCACGAACAGATAGTGATCCACTTACAGATTGCTCTTCATCTACCTCAGCATTGTCCTTGGTATTTTTATCTCCAGGACAGGAATTGTTCTAGTTGAATATTTTCAGCAAGTCTTTTGACTTTGTTGAAATTAACGGATAATTTCCAAACCAATCACATGCTCTGAACCTTCCCCTGCCATGTGCATCTCCATCAGGATGACCGTGACAGTATATTTGGACTGAACGGCATTTGAAAGAGATGCATTATACAAAATTCGATCACACAGCATGGTCCGACTAACCTGTCCAAACTTATATATTCCTATATATTCCACACCTGAAACATCATCACTCAGTGTACAATTGTACTGTGCGGTCAAAGTGAATTGTTTTTGCAACACTTGCAGGCTGCCACTGTTTGATATGAATGTCAAGAGCTCTTTCTGAAGCTTGACATCGGTATAAGACATGTATAATTCCCTGTAGCCAGTTGTGCTCTCATTCAGAGATTTACAACTAACCATTACCATCAAGCTTGAGTGCTCCAGTACTGGGGGATTCACCTGGGAGTTTTTCACTGGGTGCTACGTTGTATCATTCGTCACTGATCTCTTTTTGTATTCATTCCGGATCTTTCTTTGCCTGATCTCATTAGTTACGATTTTCAATAACCTATTGACCTACTGATATCGTATTTCTTCCGAATTAGCCAAATTGGCAAATAGTATCCATCAATCGTAAATCTCAATACAGTCGGCAACAGCTGCCGCCCAGTAGGGTATTCCATGGCATTGCAGTCTTTGTCTGTTCGAGCGAGGACTAATTGCGAGGTAATTTCTTTAGACAAAACCGGTCACAAATAATCTTTTTGATTTGCTAAACAAGGTACATATCTGATACATTTGAGTAACAAGGTTTTTGTCATTGAAATCTTCAGTTCGAAGACTAGGTGGCCTGGTGCCATCATCGGCAGGAGATTTTTCAGTCTTCCCAAAAACAGCCCAAATATTTTGAAACTCTTCGAACCATATTTCGGAAATGGGTCGCAGCAGAGTGAACATCTCCATATCAGTCGTCTGAACTGGGGGAGGCGTTACAAACCACTTCGGTAGTAAATAAATCTGATGTCCAGCTGTGTTCCGTTGAGAATGTGGTTGAGATAAGAGCACTCTCAATGGCAGCAGAGTGCAATTTGGGCATGGTTGAATATGAGTGGTTGCGCAGGTGTTTTGCTGACAATCTGATTGTGGCCAGGGAGTCATGGGCTGATTGGTAAGTAGTGACTGCAGTGTCTTCTGTGGTTGAAGATAATTTGAGTGTGTATAAAAATCATTGGTGTGATGCTTTTATGAAGGCTGCTGATCAGGAGAATTTGGCAAGCGGCGAGGTTCATCGGAGTGCAGCTGGGGAGAATACTGCTGAGTGTCCCGGGTTTGCTGCTGTGAGTTAGGTTAAAAATAAACCAAAGGCTGCGTACCTTCAGTGTTTGGTTTGGGATGAGTGACAAGCGGCGGGCCCTGGGAATTCTGCCGCTGAGGGTAAGGTGGCATGATATTTGTATTTGGCTGGGGATGAACAAGCAGTGGTGTGTCTTGGTAGTTCTGCTGTTACGGGTATGGCAGTATGCCAAGAGAATTTCGAAGTCGGGCGTACTGCAATGCACCTTGTAAGTTCTGCTGTTGGGTGTATGGCAGAGTACCCAGGGTGTTTGGTTGTGAAATTATATACTGCGGTGTGCCTTGGGTGTTTGGCAGGGGAGGTCAAATGGGTGGCACGGCTTGGGTGTTCTGCTTTGTTGAATACTGAGGCATGTGTTGACATTGTCATTAGTGTACTTGTGGATGATATTGCGGGTTTAGCCATCAATTCAATAAGTTGTTACTGCCGTCTGTAGCCTGACCTATGGTCAGATTGATACTGTGATTTGGGGTGATCGCATACTGCAATCCTGGATTCTGATCTGTAGGATAACTGTATATTTGCTGTTGTTGGAATTAATAGTTGAATTTTTGAACATCCTGCTGTCAATCGCCGGATTCTCCTCTATGTTGTTATGGTAATCTTGAAGACAACATTGTACAAGAAATTTCGGAACACAGATATAACAATTGCAATCATGTTCTCAAGGCTCACTGAATCCTTTATGCAATTAGCAAATGACAGGAAGCAGTAGACAGAACAGCTTATTAAGTCTCTCACATCTTCAAGTCTCATGCCGTTCCTTGTTCCATAAGATTCCAAAAAAACAAATATTGACACTTCTGTGATTCATTGATACACACCAAAGGGGTATCCTTCGCATTGTTGGTATAAGAGAGCAAGCAGAAAGTGGACAAGCCTGTGACAGCATGGCGACAGTGAGGATGAGATCTTACATATATTTTGTTTGAGTATGACCACTCAGCTTCCTGTTGGAGGTCTGTATATGCAATAATTTCCGTGATTTCTACAATGGCATATCATATACAATCATTACACACAAGGAGAGTATAACCAGTACACCATGAAAGGACAACAATACAAGATTAGGTGAAAGATAGAAATCCTAAGAATCAATCAACTTGATGATGGTGATGAGCAGGTATGTTTCTCATTTCCATATTATATGATACTGAAAGCCCAAGAATTATGTGGGCAGTCATTGCCGGTGCTCCGGTGAAAATGTATTTACGATATATTTATAATTCATATATTTCAAAATGAGAGATATGTATATGTACAAACAGTGTAGTATGATAGAGGGAATAATTATAACAGCATGCTTGATGTGAAAGCAGCTCAGTTGTGGTGATTCTAGAAACAAAAACTGTAAAGAGAAAAATAAAAATAAGTTGGGGTTGATACCCCGCACTCAAGATGGTACACTTCTAGGTAGTACACTTCCAGTTGGTGCACTCACATGGGGGTGCAGCTGAAAATCAATAGGCGAATACCATTTGGTCAGTTTTACAAAGGAATCGCTGAGAGAGAAACTCTTGCACCCATCATATGAACCCACCTGAAAATCGCCACCACTATCCATTATACTAGCATGGCTAGATCGAGGTGAAATCGCATTACTTGTGTGATCTACAACAAGAAATTACCCCACCACAACAGATTAGATGCTCACTACAAGCATTTTCACCCAATTACCCTGGCTGAAGGCCTTTTGCCCAACACAACTATACCTGAAGTTGGCTGGACCAGCTAGGTACGATCTCAGTAGGTGCACCTGAATCATCGCAGGATATATGATCTTTTACTAAGGTGAGCCAGTAGACTTGATACCTGGCATGCCACCACCCGAAGATTCCTCTGACAGTGAATCTATACATCTCCAGGGGCCAGATCTTATATGTAAATCTGACCCAATCAAGACTATATATCACATAGATCTGCTGGGAGTTGAGGTGGCTATTGGTCAGGCATAAGGTGTTGACAGTGGGATATACAACGAACATTGTATATACCTGCATCAATGCAACCCATGGCATCCATTTGATTGTGCATATGACTTTCAGCAATCTCAATCCATGTATCAGAACTCCACAACATGGGTTGACCAGCAGCTGAAACATGGACTTGACAACATCTGTATCGAGTGTTTTCAATCAACAACTGAGTTGTGGGCACTCTTAGAATCCATAGACTTCAGTTTAAGTGCAGAGAGTTGGCTAGAATACTGTTCACAAACATTCAGCATATTGAATTCTCAAGATATATTCACGTTCATTAATTCTCTTTTGGCTCATATCCCATTCACCACACCCTTCAATGTTGGACCAGTGCGACTGTCAGATTCTAAGGGGTACCGCATGTACAGTGGGATGAACACCGGCAATTGGTGGTGGGATACCCAGAAGCACCTGCCCCAGGGGGCCACAAATATATCAGTTATTTTTGCATATGATAAAATGCCTCTAACCAATTCAGCTGGTGATGAACTGTCCCAGCCCTTATACATCACTATTGATAATATATGAAACAATGTTCGCTGGAGTCCCAAGAAGCGTGTGTGGTTCTTTGTCGGACTCATACCATATTCTTCCAAAGGTGCGGAAAATTCCAATGATACCTGGCACAACTCTATCTGTACCATTCTGTCGGCGCTCCAAGAACTTGATATCTGTGGACCACGCTTGGAATGCCATTGTGCCAACGGTTTTTGAAGACGGTGCTTACGATTTCTGACCGCATAGGTTGAATACTATCTAGAACATGTGGTGATTGCTCAAGTCTTATACGGTTTGTGTCATATTTGTGATATACCTCAAGGTGTACCGATGGGACATTCAGGCCAGCAAACGATCTTTCATCTGAGGGCTAAATAAACCAACAGTGAACATCTCGATCATGAACAGAGTCATGAACTGATTGCATCTGGAATACGTTCTGTCAAGGGTTCAAGGCTCGGAGTTCTAGGGGTTATAAAAACCAAACTAAGACGTGGGTATTGGTGGTACAGTGATCGCGGGTACTGCGTAACAAGCAAGAGACTCGAAATCCGGAATCACAGAAGTGAACAAAGGTTGGTGCCGAAGCTATTGAGTGTTTTGTAGACTAGAGAACGAGTGAAGAACAAACCTATCCTCCGCAAATCCAGCATCCTTATATACAGTTAACGCGACCGTCATCACCTTTGCTCACTCGTTCCAAAATACATCCTAACTCCACCCAACTATGTACGCAACCCTTTCAATCCGCGGCCTACGCCATAACCATCACGCCATATTTACAACACAACCAACAAAACCTGATTCCAATCAACCAAACCTGATTCCTTCCAACACAACCTGATTCCTTCTATCGAAACCTGTTTTCCTTCGTATTCCCTTTCCCCTTCATCGATCCTTATTCCTTCTTCGATCCTCACTCGACACAACCGTGACAGTAGCTCCCCTCCCACATGCTAAGTTCCTACGAAGCTGTTGATCCAGGTTTGCCAGGTTGTTCCACATGAAAAACATCGATTGCTTGGAGCCCATCCACGTTAACCGCCGGTTCCCAGCTTGGTTCATCATATCCTTTCTACTTGACCAAATACTGCAATTGTCGTCGAAACATCCTGGAGTCGTCGATACCTTCCACTTCGTATTCTTCTTCTCCGTCCACGATAACTGCAGGTGGTGCTGATTCGATTTGCCCTGGCAAGGGATCTTCCGATACTTTGGTTAGGCGGGAGATTGGTTGTACAGGATGAATGTGGAGGTCATTTGGTAATTGTAATCGATAAGCCCACGGGCTGATAACTTCCGTAATATCGTATGGTCCCAGGCGTTTCCAGTCCAGCTTCTTGCTGGGTCGTTGTGTTGTGATATTCCTGGCATCCATCCAGACTCGGTCCGCAATCTCCATCTGCACTCCCTCTCGTCGATGCTTGTCTGCTTGTTCCGCTTGAATATCTTGTGCTCGAGTCATTTCAGCCTTCATCTGTTGGAAGATATCGTTCATTTTCTGGGAAAGGGTATTTGCGTTTACTTCCCTGATATCGTTCCCATTCTGAATCGGGTGTTGGCAAATGGTCATTCTTGGATGGAATCCGTAATTACCAAAGAACAGTGAGCATCCTGTTGTTTCCGAGGGGTGATTGTTCGACGCGAATTCTGCCATTGATAGCCACTGTGTCCAGTCCTTCTGTTGATAATTGACGAAGGCCCTGAGGTACTGATCCATAATGGCATTCATTCGTTCCGTTTGTCCATCTGTCTGTGGGTGAAACGCGGTTGACAGCCTTCGTTCGATCCCAAGTCTTTCACAAACGTGTCTCCAGAATTCTGACGCGAATTGGGGTCCTCTGTCTGATACTATGGTATCCGGTAAACCATGTAACTTGAACACCTCTCGTATGAACATCTCGCCCAGCTTCTTGCCGTCTGTATCGTCCCGATATGGCACTAAATGTTTCATTTTTGACAACCTGTCAACCACTACCCATATGGCGTTGTACCCCTCGCTTTCCGGTAGTCCCACCACGAAATCCATACCCAGGTCCTTCCATTGTTGTGGCGGTATTTCCAGTGGTTTGAGCCATCCGTGGATATTCTGATGAGTTGCTTTGCTGCATTGACATACGTGGCAGTTTTGTACGTACCTGTCCACGTCCTTCCTCATACCTGACCATTGATTATTTCTTTTGAGGAGTTCGAGGGTTTTTGCTCGTCCTGGATGTCCTGCTGCCGGTGTATCATAATGGTCCTGTATCAGTTGTAGCTTGTCCGAATCTCTTTTACCGTCCGTTGCGTTGAGACACAGTCCTTCGCTGCTATCGAATGGGCAGTCCTTGCCTACATTTTGAATCCAGTTCCACAATTCCTTTGGATCGGTTTCGTCCTGATTCACCACTTCTGCGAATGCTATCACTAGTCCTTGTTGTATTCGTTTGTCGAGATTCTCCGTTTTGAGCACGATTTGTTTGGTTTTTTCTGCCCCCCCTTCGGAGGAATGTCTCCTGGCATTCTGGTGAGTGCATCGGGCTTTTGACCTTGCTTTCCTGGGCGATATATAATCTTAAACTTGAATCTCGACAGGAATTCGGACCATCTGGTTTGTCTTCTATTGAGTAGCTTTGACGTCATGAAGTATTCGAGATTCTTGTGGTCCGTTAATATTTCAATAGGATGTACTGACCCTTCGCATTCTGGTCTCCATTGTTCCAGACTTTTAACTATGGCTCCCAGCTCTTGATCGTAAATCTCGTAATTATCTTCTGCTGGTGTATGTCTCTTCGAAAAGAATGCTACCGGATGAAGGATTCCTTGCTCATCATATTGGGATAGTACTCCTGCAGACACATAGCTCGAGGTATCGGTTTCCAAAACGATTTCTTTCTCGTAGTCGAAGTGTGCTAGGACTGGTGCTGTTGTTAATGCTTCTTTTAACTCCGCAAAGGCTCGTTTCTGTTAGGGGGATACTGCAGCTAGATGTAACTTATCGATATTGTTGTACCGACTTATGGTAAAGGCGTATTTTGATTTTAATGATCCAACTAAAAATATGGAGTTCGATTGTGACGCGTTTACGTCGTTGTACTGTATGTATAAACACGGGCATCTATTGCAGTATGGCCCTTTTTAAAAGTCGTAGCTGTCTTGGAGGTAGTCCTCCGATGACTCGTCAAAAGCGACTTGGGAAGGAAGTTCACCGGTGTGGAAATAATGGTAGTATTCTACCCAAAGGTTATTACGAACAAGGTATCGTGCTAGGTGTTCGTATTTGGCTCGAGTGTTTGCTTGAGCGTGCAAGATGCGAGCGTAGAGAATCTTTTGATCGTCTGTAATAGACATAAAATGTATTGGTGAATATTCTTAAGGTAATTAACTTAATAATATTTCAGGTGGTTTTTCCGCTGTTGTGTTCTGACTGTGGTTTGTTCGACTGTTGCTTGAATCGTTGTGTTTAAACTTGTGGGTTTAAGGTGGTCTTTTATAGGTGAGTATTTCCGCGTCAAACCATCCTGCTAAGGGGTGACGGTACTTCTCTGTAATCTATGATGTGTGTGTATAGTACTATCTCAATAACACTCAGTCCACCGTGGTGGGTGTTCACATAACATCCGATCGTTGCTTCAAAGCCGATCTCGGTAGTTAACTGTGGAGAGTTCCGTTTGACAACGTGTGGTTGCGTAAGCCCCCACCAGGAATTCCCAAAGGTTATCCTGCATGTGATGACGTTGCTGACATACATATCGGACCATTACTTCGTATTAGTTATCTTTCTTCGTATTGAGTGGAATAGTGATCAATGATTTAATGAGCTGCCAACCCATACATTGCCACGTACCTAGTGTCATCGGGTCTTATCCGTGTTCCCCGTAGGGGGTGCCCTCTATCAGTTATCGTGTTGTAAACACGGCAGAGCTGGGGTTTGACAGTCTAGATCCAAACACTTATCTTTTAGGTAGAGTCAACTACCGGGGCGCAGTTAGCTTATCTCCTTTGCTTCTTCTAGCTCTAGAGATAGCAAAGTCCCGCATACTAAGATAATATCGTTTGTCCAACCAAATCCATGAAGCTAAGCACGGGTATGGTTTGTCCCAGTATTAGCATGATAATAAAGATAACACTGGTCTGATCCGTAACGCACAGCTGATCCGAAGACCCCTGCTTCGGCAGTTACATTGCTTCGGCAGTATGGTTGGTGTGTCCCATGCCTTAGCCAGTACTACGGGTTGTTACCCCCGAGATTACTGTCTGATCGAGTGTGCGTACTGTCTCCACACTGGGTAGCTATTCCCTATGCTGAGACGTAGTATTGTAGCATAGACTATTATGGGAATTTCACCCGGCTATGTTGAGCCGTCTGCTAACTCATCAGTAGACATCCTCAGGGGTGTAATCTTAACCGCTGATTCATCTTTGAATAGCGGCAAGCCTGGGAGACTAAGCCTGATGTACTTCATACGCATGCTAAGGGGAAACCCCTAACAGTTTCTGATCGGGTCCCCAGTGAAATAATACCAGCTTTTTCGTTAGCTTTGTCAACGGTTGGACCACCCTGCTGTAATTCCTGATAAATCTTCGATAGAAGTTGGCGAATCCTAAAAATGCTTGAACTTCCTTGAGCTTGCCAGGTGCCTCCCACTCCTTCACCACTGTTACTTTTTCTGGATCCATTCTAATCCCGTTTACCCCAACTATCAATCCCAGGTACTTCACCTCCTGTTGATGAAACTCGCATTTTTCCGCTTTTGGATACAATCCGGCCTCCATAAGTGTCGTCATTATTGCCTTGACGTGTTCCTTAAGTTCCTTTAAATTGTCACTCTAGATGAGGATGTCGTCCAAGAATGCTGTACAACAGATATCCAGAAAGGGGCGAAGAGTATCGTTGATAAATTCTTGAAAGCTGGCTGGTGCATTGGCGAGTCCGAAGGGCATGACGAGGGATTCAAACAGGCCATAATGGGTCCTAAACGCCGTTTTCAATTCGTCTCCTTCTGCTATTCGAATCATATTGTAGGCATCTCGGACATTTAATTTGGTGTACCACTTGGCCTTTGACAACCTCAACAAGGTTTCCTGGATTAATGGCAATGGATATCGATTTTTTATGGTTCCTTCGTTGAGTCCTCGATAGTCCACGCATAGTCGTAAGCCTCCATTCGGTTAGGGTGCGAACAATACCGGTGCTCCGCATGGTGATGATGATGATCTGATGAATCCCTTTGACAAATTCTTTTCAATCCACTCTTTTAGGACCTGAAGTTCTTGCTTTGACAGGCTGTATATTGGTCCAAAATGTGGTGTGAATCCGTCTGGGAGTGTAATCTTATGATCGTACGGTCTGTGTGGTGGTAGCCTTTCAGCGATTACTTTATCAAAAAGAGGGAGAAACTCATGATATTCCTTAGGAATTAACTGTTCTAACGGTTTTTCTTGAAGGTCCTTGACTTCTAGGGCCTTGTTGATTTCGTATAAGGTTACCGCGTACACCTTGAGTTTCTCCTTTTTATTCCGCCTCATGAATGGGGCTGCTGCTATGGCGCATATGTATAGTTTTAATCCATCAGATTCCGTTGTTTCCATATGATTTCCCCATACCCATACGCTCGAATGATGTTGACAGTGCTTCTGGCAGTATTCGCTTTTGAATCCTATTCTTTTCTTTTGAAATTTGACTGTAACATCGTGAAGTCGCAGCCATGGTAATCCAAGTACAATTGGATAGTGTCCGAGTTTCGTAACGAATGCTGGTAACTGCTCCTGATGTCCGCATATGCCTAAGCTTAATTTAGCCATAGTGGTGATGGTTCTTGATTCGATGGGCCTTCCATCTATGACTTCTAATTCTCTTGATTCTTTTAATTCTTGTTGCAATAACTGATGATGGCGGACGAAATCTTTGTCAATAAATGCTATTCCAGTAGCTCCGCAGTCTATCAAAGCGTGGGTATCGATGATCTTGTCTTCTATTTTCAGCGAGCATTTCACAACGAGATGTTTGCTTTCCATAGAAGAGTCTTGTATTTCTGCGCTTGATATAGAAAACTGCGAAATACCAAAACTAGCATTAACTGACAAAGGACATTCGTTTCCAGCGCCATTGCCATCCTTATTGCACTGGACTAAACTTTTCCCGATTCCACATCGTTTCCTTTCCCTGTTGTCGAGTCTGCATCCCCTTCATTCGTTGCTTTTTTAAACGGTGACACTTCCGTTTGTCCTGATGCTGCCTTAAGCTTCCTTGGGCAGGATGCCGCGAAATGTCTGCTATCCCCACAGTACATACATAGTCCTCCTTCCCTTCGTCTCTTCCTCTCCTCAGGTGTAATCGTCTTCCCTTATCTGCTGAGAGGTCCATTGGAGCGGGGCCGTGATATCCTGCGACTGATCCTGCAGGTGCTGCGTGTGGGGCGGATGTGGTGTTGCTTGTTGCATCGGATTTTTTATACCCTTCCCACCTTCCAGATTTCTTTTCCGCGGCTCTTCTCCTCAGCTGGGAATCCCTTTTCGACACCATTTTAACGAATTCGATTATGCTTTCTGGCTCCTCGATGTGCTGTATGGAGTCCTTGAGTTCGTTGGACAGCCCTTTCCGTAGTGCGTCCAATTGTGCATCTTCGTTCCATTTTGTGTCTACTACGTATCTTTGGAATTCCGCGTAGTACTGGGCGAATTCGCTGTCTCGTTGCCTGAGTTTCTCAGTTCCCTTTTTGCTGTTGCTGCTCTGTCTTGATCTCCGAATGCTACATTCAGCAGGTCAACTAGGTCTTTCAGGGTATTGAGTTTGACTTCCCCAGAGATTTCGTCACAGTGTGGCATTAACTGTGCCAGAGCCACTCCTTTCAGACATCCAACTGCATACCTCAACTTCTTCTGTTCGTTGTTGAATGCCTTCGGTTTTCCGGCTATCGTTAATGCCAGCTGCACCTTCCACCCTCGAAGTTCCTTCCTATCTTCTCCTGAAAAACTAGTGATATCATTCACTTTTTCTTCTCGCTCCCCTCTGTCCATCCTTTCACCTGTTTCTCCCCCTCTTCCTTCCGTCAACTTCAGGATTCTGGTTATCTGTTGTCGATTTTCCTCCGCCAGATTCCTAAATATCTCCATTTGAGTTTGAGCATCTTCCAGATCTCTTTTCAGTTCCGCCATGTCTGGGTTTGCTTCTTCCAATGTCTGTTTTAGGATCCGGACTTCTTCCTCCAGGTCCCCATGTTCGCATGTGTTCGATGTTTCTGCGGTGGCCGCTGCATGTTGAGTGAGCAGTAGTTCCTGCTTCAAGTTGTCCCTTTCCTGGACTATTTTTTCTCCTTCTGCCAACAATTCCGATATTCGTACTTCCGCATTTTTCACAGATTGCTGTTCCTTGAGCAATTCGTTCAGTCTGCTGGTTGTCGGTAACTGGCTTATTGCTGTGAATCCTTTGTTGATGTCCGTGATGTGACTGCGGAGCTGTATTTCGTTCATGACTTCTGTGTTCTTTGCTGCCACAATTTCCAGCTCTATTTGTAAAGCTCCAGTCAACGTGACATCGCGAGTTGGTCTTGAGGATTCTCCGGACATCTTTTTGATGATGTAGAGAGGCGGCTGTGAGGAGGCGGGGTTCTGTTAAACAGTCTCTGATTTCGTCTATATTGTCTTGGATTTGTTGCACTGCTACTTCGATTTCCGCATCTAAAAATGAATTGACCATCTACCAGAAGAACACCTCGTGTTTGCTGGGTGTTGTTACGATGATCAGCGGGGTTGGTAGAGGGGCCGGGTGTAATTCTCGATCTACTCCCTGTCCCTTGTTTGCCTTTCGCTCGTTGTGATCTGTCCACAAAATTAGACTTTCTGTATTTTGTTGTGTTACCTTAATTGTGGATTCTGATTTCGTGGATTGAGCATCTGCTGCTCTGCCGATTGTTGTATGTGTTCCTCCGTTGTTATGTTCGTAGAAGCACGGTTCTTCGTTTTGGCAATCGACGTGAAGACCGTAATACTTGGTCCAGAAGTTTTTGAATACTGCGTCGTCGATTTGGAGGCCTCCTCCGTTGCTTGCTGCTTCTGTCCAGTAGCTATTCCAGGGAGATACCGCTTGTGGTTCGTCCCAGAAGTATGCTTCCAAAGGTTCCTCGGATTCGTTGAGGATAGCGTCGATGCTATCAAAGGCGTTCAGGGGTTCTTGTTCGAAGAGATTGAGGGTTCGACCAGCTAGGTCGAGGAAATTGATTCAAGATTGTTGAGGTTGGTTGCTGTCGTATGCTGGCATTTAAAACAGCGTGGATCCTTTTCGTCAATGTTTCCACAGGCACACAACGCAGGAGTGTCTCCAAAAGCTGTGTACTGTAAGTTTATTTTCGAAGTTTCCAACTGATTTAAACACGGAGCAGAGGGAGTTGCAGGGTCTATGGCAAAAGTAACAACCACTTTGATGAAAGTAGCGGCACATATACTAAAATATAACCAGTAGAATCGATTACAGACTCGTTCTTCTGTTAAGGGTTCAAGGCTCGGAGTTCTAGGGGTTATAAAAACCAAACTAAGACGTGGGTATTGGTGGTGCAGTGATCGCGGGTACTGCGTAACAAGCAAGAGACTCGAAATCCGGAATCACAGAAGTGAACAAAGGTTGGTGCCGAAGCTATTGATTGTTTTGAAGACTAGAGAAAGAGTGAAGAACAAACCTATCCTCCGCAAATCCAGCATCCATATATACAGTTAACGCGACCGTCGTCACCTTTGCTCACTCGTTCCAAAATACATCCTAACTCCACCCAACTATGTACACAACCCTTTCAATCCGCGGCCTACGCCATAACCATCACGCCATATTTACAACACAACCAACAAAACCTGATTCCAATCAACCAACCTGATTCCTTCCAACACAACCTGATTCCTTCTATCGAAACCTGTTTTCCTACCAACACAACCTGATTCCTTCTATCGAAACCTGGTTTCCTTCGTATTCCCTTTCCCCTTCATCGATCCTTATTCCTTCTTCGATCCTCACTCGACACAACCGTGACACGTTCAGTCTGGAACATGTTCTGGCAATGCCCCCTCAGCAATGTGTATTGGCTATGGCAACCGGACAAATTACATCACTTGCTTCTGAGATAAGTAAAGAATGTAGTTGACTAGCATCTCAAATCCCTTGAAGCGCAAAATGTCGAAAACCAATTCGATAAGCATTTCACATCTCCACCACAGTTCATAGGACTCCAACTATTCCAAATAACCATCGATTCATTAAAGCGTGGGACATGGCAGAGGGAAGTCATCAGGGGGATGGTGGGATCATTGGTAGTTAACTGCGTGCCAATAATAGCTTGCACCAGGAATAACGAAACAAATAACGATGAGATTTCTTGTGATGAAGATATAATGGAAACCAATCGGGTAATATGCTCATTCTGCCTACGTGTTAGCCAACGAAGCCACTCTGATCATTCGCTTACTGCTCTTCATGTTGCATTCAAATGATTCAACAGCTTGAAATGTGTTTTCTGAAAACAGGAAATGTCAAAGAACACAAAAGCCAATGTTATTTATTATCTGTGTCAAGAATCTGTAAGAATACAGGAACAAAGGATTGTCAAGATCCAAGTTGCAGAAGAAGCAGAAGTGAATGGGACCCACAAAGTTCATTCGGCCAAAAGCAAACAATTTCAAAAGCGTGTGGATCACACTGGGATTGATGACGGAGATTCAATTACTGACATTTCGGAAAGACAGGTATACAGAATAACTGCGGTACAACAGCATCTTTTAAAGCGGATGCCATCTAAGTGAATGGCCGAATTCGAAACTTTGTGGGCGCAACATGGCATTTATGAGCTCCAAAAAAGCCTTGACAATCAGATAGTGCACTTTGGTTACCCCAAGAAGCATCTGGTCAGCCATATATCAGAGTAAATTGGGCAAATGGATTTGGGGGGAAAAGTTCACCACCGACATCACAGAAATGTTACATGTTTCCAATGTGATAGATGGCTACTGCTATGGCAATAAAGTGAATTATATTCAACAAATGCTCATATGCAATTACTGCCACAGTGGCTGGAACTATCAGCAGGAAACACATTGATATGCTGTACTGCAAGGCTGGAATGATATTGATTCGGCTTATGTGAGAAATTATTTGAGACTAGCTTTCATATCAATATACTTATTGGCCAGTCCAGCTTTCTTGAAACTAGGTTTCAATCTCTTATCAGTGGATGACCAACAACAAAATACAATGTGAGCCTACTGACTGTACCCCAAAAAAGGACTGCATGAGCCAATTTTCCCCCAGTACTGCCAAATATCTACAACTTGAAAGACATATACGTCTGTCGGGAGTGTAGGAGTGTCAAACTCATATCCATTTGAGAAGTAGCCGGCGATATCGAAATTCGCAATCTCGGAATGCGATTTTGGGCTCCAATTGAAGAAGTTTTGGGAACCCAAATTACAGATCATGTATGGGGTTACAATGTTAAGACACTGATGGATGAAGTTCAAATCAAACTGCAGAATAGTCCATCCTACTATCACCAACCATTTCACTCTCCTACAACCATCTAGCAAATTGAACTTAATGGTCAGGTGGAATATACTAATACTAATGAGGGCATGATTCATGAAACACATACTGTGTGGGTTCAACATGCAGAGAGTGAGCATAATCACCTTGACAATGGCTTTCAAGGCTGAGTTCCATCGTTTCCGATCATATATTGTACCTGGATGCCACTGAACACGTTTCTACAGTTTCAAGAACAACTACCTAATGGCAACATAATACCAACTTTCCCCAAACGATGAAAAAAGAGACTTGAATAGGAATTACATCCTCGACCTCAAACTTATGTAGTGGTGAATCCAACAAAATTTCCAGACCGAAAGGGCTGGGCTGAGAGAATTGATGGCTTCATTCGAGTGGTAAAATTGTCTCATGAAATGCTCTTCATTCCAATTGGAGCAATTGTAGGGCCTGATCATTTGATCACAGGACATGAAAATGTACTAGGCAGTGGTAGTAACTGTGGAGATGATGCAAGCGAATGGTAATTGAACAACCAGGTGGACCTGGATTCGTACTGGACTGTATATTGAGAGTTACGAAGTTGCTTTCAGCACACCTATGATCAGTATTTAGGCCGTTTAGGTGTTTCAGGAGATAGGACATGAGTTGTGTTGCAATCACCATTTGTAATGCAATAGGGCATTTATAGTTTACCAATATGAATGATGGTTGGGCAATGCAACAGCCCATGGGTCGAAAAAAATAATCTAAGGCAGTTGAACAACGTTTCAGGCATGCCACAAAGTTTGTGCACTGGGAGGTTTGGTGGGTGCTGGTGAGGTAAGAATGGGCATAGGCTTCTGGTACGCCGGGAGGTTTTGTTAGAAGCTCAAAAAACAGATCGAATTTTGCCCCTTTCTCCTGGAAGCTCACACACTAACTTGCAACAGCTCAGGGTGTCTCCAGGAGGGTTGGTGTGAGCTCCTTGATTGTCCGAAACTATGTCTATTTGTCCTGGAACCTCCCAAAGTACCATTCCATCGTCCGAGTGTTCTCCCGAAGTGTTGGTGAGAGCTCCAGGAGGGTCAGAAACTATGTCAATTTCTCACGGATGCTCCCAGAGTACCTGCCCATGCACCAGAAGTCTCCAGGAGGTTTGGTGAGAGCTCCAGAACGGTCCGACACTACGCCATGTCTCCCGGAGGCTCCCGGAATATCATCCCAGGCTCCCGGAGATTACACCAATGCTCCGGGTGCATTTTACATTTTGCTGATGTGTCAACATCCAAAACTTGTTGGCCAGATTTCGTTCAGATGTTGACAGAAGTTAAAAGTACATTAGTAAAACATCCTGATTGCATTTGGTGCCTATATATGTTCCCAATGCGCCCAATGCACACATCTCACCTGGGCCCATACATAGGTATCAACCGTCAGCACACACCCTACCTACATACCTAGTTGTCACAACAATTTTCAATCTAGGCCATGGCTTTGTACTTTAAAGAGTTATTACTTTTTTGATTATAATTATTCAATAAGTATGTTTTAAACAGTTTATATTAATCAATGTACAGATACCTTATTCCACTGAGTACAATTTTTTTCGCTTGTGGGACAACTCTAGGAATTGTATGACCAATACCTAGAGCAGCTGAACTTGATCAACTCAATACCATCAATCGAATCATACTATTTATGATTGATCTAGAAACGAACTGCAATAGACAAAATCAATCTAATACAGGAGCAGGAGAAGGAGAAAGACAAGGTAGTTGTGGAGTTCCATTCATTTCACTTGTCGGGGCAACTCTAGCAGTTGTGCAATTGATGTCTGGAGTAACCGGACTTGATCAACTCATTATGGTGAATCGAATGGCACTATTCACAAACAATTCAGAGAAGAACTGCAATAGCCAGAACCAATCAAATGCAGAAAAAACAGAAGGAGCAAGATGAGGAGGATGAGTACACTCCCGTTCCATTGTGGGGCAACTCTAAAAGTTGTGTGACCAATAGCTGGAGTACCCGAGCTTGTTTAACTTGACCCGGTGAATCAAATGGTGCTATTCACGATTGATTCGGAGCAGAACTGCAATAGTCAGAACCAATCATATACAAGACACGCAGGAGGTGGTGGTGGTTTAGGAGTGTTCTAGTCCATTCACGGAGGCGGTTCCTCCGCGGAGTACCTAGTCAGTTCACGGAGGCCCACCTTCTGTGAACTGACGGTTCGTTCGCCGAGTCTGTACCCCACCTCCGTGAACTGACTAGTTCGTTCGCGGAGTCAATCAAAAATTATTAATACTCTATAACGTATTTCTCGGTCTAACCGCCCACGGCCTAGTAACCGATCACGCAATCATGCACGTAAGCGCCCGAGCAGGGGTTCGTATTTACCCCGCTCCTAAACTTAATTTTCACCTTCCCACTTCATCACCGCAACCATGGGCAGAGTGAAGCCCAGAGAACCGGCCGCTGACAGAGAAAATGACATCCGGGATGCCAAACAAGCGTATCTTAATGGTGAAGTAACATCCATCCGCTCAGCAGCCTCAACTTACGGCATTCCCTATGGTACCCTGCGAGATCGACTCAGAGGGGCTCAGCCCCACTGTGCTGCACATGAGAAGGAGCAGCTGCTCACTCCTGAGGAAGAGAAATCGATTGTAAGATTCTGCGAAGCTCTGGATGACCTGGGACATCCACTGCAAGGGAAGATGGTTAAGGAATTTGCCCTATCTCTACTACCTCCGCAACGTCGCCGGCAATTAGGCAAACATTGGATTACTCGCTTCCTAAACCGACATCCTAGTATTACTAGCAAGTTTAGTCAGCGCCTGGATCGCCAGAGGGCGAATGCGAATGACCCTGTGATTCTGAGAGACTTCTTCCGCAAAGTAAGTTAGTTTCGAATACTTCAACATTTTTGACTAATGACCGGTCTGCAGATGGGAAAACTTATTAAGAAGCTCAATGCTCGTCCAGAAAACATTTACAATATGGATGAGAAGGGGTTCATGCTGGGTCAAGCCTTGAAAGTCAAGGTTATCTGCCGTAGAGGCCGAAGGAATCCCCGGTACAGTCAGGATGGAAACCGGGAAATGGTTACAGTTATAGAGTGTATATCTGCAGCCGGTAAGGTTATACCACCCATGTATATCTATAAAGGTGGAAAGCATATATTAGGATGGCATGCTGGGGTCCAAGCTAAAGAGCAGGCTACCTTCGCTTGGTCATCCAAGGGCTGGACCGACAACGAATTAGGGTTAGAATGGGTGGAAATGAACTTTGAAAAGTTCACAGCTCAAGTGTAGGTACCATCGAAATGCTCTCCTGTTCATGCTGACTGCATTAGTGCTAAGCAACAGCCGCGTATTCTCATTCTTGATGGACATGGATCACATTTGACATGGCAGTTTTTCGATTTTTGCTTAAAAAGAGATATACACCCCATATGCCTCCCAGCACACTCCACACATATCTTACAGCCACTGGATGTGGGCCTCTTTGGTCCATTATCACGCTGCTATAGCAATGAGTTGGATTTATGGATGAGAAAAGGAGGTAATGCCATTAAGAAGGGGCAATTCCATGAGTAGACACACCCCCGGAATCTCAGTTTATTCGGTTAATAACTTTTTCAATAGACTTGTGACACGCGCCAGGGCTGCAGCATACACACCGAAGAACATCTTGAGTGCATTCGAAGCTACTGGGATCTGGCCATTGAACTCACGCAAAGTTTTTGAGCGCCAATCGCGAAATATCACTCGGCCAGATTCACCGCCAAGCTCTCCCTCTGCTGCTCAAACGAAAACACCGCGAAAGCCCAGAGCCGTTAGCAGACTAGCGCGCAGTGCAATACACCTTGTCACCCGTCAAACACCTTCATCTCTAAAGCTCAAGTCTCTCATAGGTCAGCTGGGAAGGTCTGCCCAGGGGGCACTTGCAGACAAAGAATTGGGGGAGGAAATGGTGAGATTTCTTCGTTCTGGGGCCAAGGACACCACTGCAGTTGCAGCTAAAGATCGACGTCACCTTGGTAAAGCTCGTGTGTATACCGCTGAGGATGTGGTGCAGCTCAGAGAAGAGAGAGAGAGGATTGATCAAGAAAAAGCGGCCAAAATCAAAAAGCGCCAGGATAAGGCTGCAGCTAAAGCAGCACCAGCAGGAAAGGGACTCAAAGGGTCCAATCATGCGGAAAAGCAGGGTGTAGGTTCAAAGAAGGTGGATACAAGTTGTCTTAGTGATTGGGAGGATGAGGAAGGAGATATTATAGATGCAGGGGGGTGGGATGATGAGAAAAGCGAGGGGGAGGAGGGCTCTGTTATATATGTTCGAAGTATGCAGAGCCCAGTTGATGCCCTAGAGGATGGAAACATGGGAGAAGATGTCAATAGTCAACCTCCAGTAGTTACACGGTCAGGGAGAGTGGTTAAGACCGGTCATTTGACTTAATAAATGTTCACCTTCGGGTGGTCGGTTACCCGGTCGTGGGCGGTTTCCCGGTAAAATACGTTACATCATCGTGTTCCCTACGATCGGCTGCATCTTGGACGTCCTGACGCAACTACAATTAGACTGTGCTACATGTCATCGTTTGAAACTGGCACGATACAATTTAGCTCTCATATTTCCCAAGATTGCATGGTATCTCCTAAATTCGCAAACGCGTACGTAGATTTAAGCCAACAAAATATATAGTAATGTACCTCAACCCTCGAAGTAATTCAAATTACATTACTACATAACATTGTAGAAAAGGTCTTACACGAGTGCAGAATCTTCCGCTGGGGTATGGTGCAGCTTTCTCTCCCTTCGCCTCCAAAGTTGCACAAATACCGATGTACATAGCACGAGACTCGTAGTAATAACGACATAAATCCAAGTTTGTTTTCTCACCACTATATTTGCACCTTCTCCTGGGAATTGGAGAAGTTGAGTGCCAAAGAATGACTGTTTTCCACACCGCAATATATTAGTTTAATCCGCCTTAACGTGATGTAACAAGAGGACTGAACACTGACCGTCACTAAGCTTATTGGTAGATATATCAACGATATAAGGGTCAAAAATTTAATGTTTTGTGAACCCACTTTAGATTCATGTGCTATGGAGATCATTGCCATCTTTTCAGAAGCTGACGCTTTATTGATATCTCTCGATGAAGAGTTTTTGGTAAGAAGTTCGCCACTTCGAAGATCCATAATTTTGAAGATCTGTATGGCCTGTTAGCTATCTAGGACCGGCTCAATTTCGGAATAGGAAGTATTAAGCATATGACTTTACCAGAAGATGCACAACTTCGGAGAAACAGATATGTTTTTGTACATTACGGATATGGCATCTAATCCTGAGTTGGTATTGCCGGACTTCTGACCGAAAGCGCTCATTCGTTTCACGTGAAACCATTCCCCGTTGTTGCATATCATCGGCGTGTTCTAACAAAGTTGAGGCGTTATCAAGGTTGGTACTTAGTAATGAGCTAGCATCCTCTAATTTCCGCCGTAGGAGTGCCAAGCTCAGGCTATTGGATATATCGATATCAAATTCCGTGCAGCGCTTTGGAAATGATATAGCCTGGTTCTTTTAGAGTTATCTGAATTAATAAATGTCATGACTAGCAATTTTCACTGCTCAGGAATGTTTTGCCCTCAATTGAAACACAGTTTAGGACATTCGCAAGTGAACTTACCATTAACGAGAGCTCTCCGCCCAGATAGCCAATGTAAGGACTCCAGTTTGTCTCGCAAGAAAGTAAAAGATGCAGATGCATGACCATCGGATGATCACTTTGGGACGAGCCTTCCCCCTCACTATTGAGTCTTTCCAAATGGCATCTGGTTTCTATCGGAATGTTAATGAGAATCCAGGTCGAGGTATTACTCTGGTGGGAGTAATTTTGATACACAGAACATTGGTAAGACAACCACGGATCTTCCATATCACTACGGCCCAATTTAAAATAGCGTATGTTATAACTGATCTCTGTAATGTAGTTAGGAATCGAATACGGATAGCGGTTCACTTCGAACGTACGAAAAATTGTAGAACTGAGTTTTTCGCCCTCGTGCACAAGACGATAACACCCCCCGCTAAAATATTCTTCCGTCTTGCAGGTCTTTAGGCTAAACCTGAATACGCACTCTAGAAATTTTGGGAAAACTCGATAGAAGTGGCAAAGCATCATAAACATTTCAGAAGAAATCTTAAGCCGTGTCCAGGCATTCCGTTGAGATATCATGCTGAACACGGTTAGTGTCTCCAAATTTGAAGGCTTTGATCTGGGTTACTAACAAAATCTTTGTTCGTACATCTTCGACCGCATCTCCCATCATTAAAAACTCTTCCAAGTAGGTAATCGTAGATATATCGACAGTTTTCGCTGTCTATTTATCAGTGGTTGCCTATAAGTCGGTTGGCGCGATTTATTGGGCGTACCAATTCCTTGTATCGACACTTCCAATTGTATCTTAGAAGGTTCACTGACGAATAAACATTCGCAGTTCTGTTCCAATCGCTTCCCCAGGTTGTAAACATCATCCACCCAACGCACAGAATGTGGAAGTGCGATAGGGTACTTCTCCCATCCGAGCATTCGATGCTCCTATGAGTTGACTTAGCTGAGTGTTAGTTGTGCAAAGATATTTTCTGGCACTCACAAAAGTCATTTGTATCGAGCTTGCAAGATGTGGCGACGATAAAAATCTGTGGCTCTTTTCGAATTATGTGGGTTTTGGAATGCTTTGAAATCACTGTCGTTTTGAGACAGCCGCGGGGTGGATTTAGGTATTTTAGCCATGCAGCTCTTGGCAGCATTTAATCTGTGGTGTCGCTCTTGCGAAGCGCATCGCACCGATCGTCCACTTCCCGGTAGCCTGCAGTAAGCCTGAAGCCAAAATTATGATTTTTCATTTGAGGTTCTGATTTTGTTGGCAACTCGGGTGATGCCTTGGTGTGTTGTCATTCTTGGTGCCAAGTCCTACGGTGCAGATCGTGTGGTGCGATCGGAACCAAGAAGGGAAGGTAGAAACAGGCCCGCATGTAACGATTGGGTGACAGCGAATGTCTGACGCTTTACATTCTAGATAAAAGACGCATAATGCAACTTATTGCGCAATCCCTGTCCAAACGAACGGGGTTTTTGAAGAGGTGTGCTTGCGATAGATTCCAGTCATCCCAACACGTGGCGACTGTTTGGCGCGAATCAAGACAATCGTACTCGGCTAGGCATGTTGTGACTGGGGTATTGATTATTGGATTAGTGATGCAACAGATATTTTTATCACATTATCTTACGTTACAATTCTCAATTGAATATGACCGACGAACAAAAAAATTTACAGCAAAGGAATAACTTATGCATAAGCTACGCTTAAATCGACATTTACACGCTATATTTCTCTAATTGGTGTAGGTTGCGCAATCAACAACTCCTGTCTCACTAAAATATTGCAACAGAGCTGCCACGATGTTTCAATAGTAAAATGGGGAACTAATATGAACTCTGATTTTTGTAAAGACACTCAAACAGTAACCACAGATCAAATGAAGCAGAGGTGCAGTGACACATCGATGGTATAGGAAAAAGTGTTGGAAGAGCGTAGCACTGAATGGTATTCACAATACTCTCATTGTTAGAATGCTCCGTAGCCTAATCGAATCTTCTAGTCAGTTCACGGAGGATGCCAGTCCGCGGAGTGATCGGTCAACTTGCGGAGTAACTGAGCTCCATGAACTGACCAGTCACTTCATGCAGTCTACCACAACTCCGTGAACTGACCAGTCACTTCAAGGGGACTGACAAAAATGACAGAAGCTCGGTCTAATTACGTCTGCGAGTATCTGTCCAATCGCCAAGAGATATATATATGTAGCACGCAAAATACATCGCTCTTTCAATTCCTTTTCTTTAATTTATGATATGTTTAAAATTGATAAAGTGGCTTTAAAAACACACCCAAAAAATGCCAAAAATCGATATTTTTCCACAACCATTCTATCAATATTAGAGATATGGTAAATTTGAGACCAGGAGTTGAAATAGCGATGAATTATGCATATTTCATGTATATATAACTTTGCGATCGGAGTAAATGTTAATTTTGGTTGAGCATAATTAGCACTGGCCAGTTCATGGATCTGTGATCTTACTGGTTCATTGACGGAATGTGGGACTCTGTGAATTGACCGGTTACTCCGGACTGACATTCTCCGTGAACTGACTAGAACATCGAACAGTACGTATTAGCGCCGTACAGCCGCCATTCCCAGTCTGGAGAAGCTCCGAATAGGATATATACCCGTGATGCCTTGCCTAAATGTAGTATGGAGCATGGACTTAGAATAGCGATAAAATTTGACCGATCTATTCAATTAGAGAATGATCGCACCGGGAGGTGAGTAACGATAAAATAATTCGGCTGACGGGATCCGGAGGGACGGCGCACTAAAACCCTGTTACATTCTATTTTACTTGCTGCATACTCCCGCTTTAGCGTTCGATGACGGGCATTATTGGATGAAGTTTGAACACGCATTCTAAGAAAGTTGTTTCACCTAAGGAATGTTTTTTGTTTGTTTGAATCATATTGTATTCACCCCGAAGGGGTGCCCAGTGTCTTTACCTAACTGGCCATCCTCGAAAGGACATGACATAATCCATTTTTCTCCTGGCACTTCTCCAGTGTAACCGTCAGGTGTCCCTTCTAGTCTCTTGAAGCAAAGTCGTGCCGCCACACTAAAACACCAGTTCCAACCAAAGCCACAAGGCCACAGCACTCCAGTCTTCCCTGCATCCCAGTCGTGCCTCCTTCCCCCCATTTCCGCCGAACAACGGAATCTTCCACCCTCCTCTACCTCCTCTCCCCGCCCCCTCCCTGTTGTCGCGACTCCCTCTTGTGAGGGTGCCAACTCTCATACCTTCCGTCAGGTGTGTCCCATACCAAAGTGACACTGTGACTATCATTAACCTTCGTACAGGGCCCAACTGGTCTCCACCTTCTCCGGACCTCTTGCCACCCTGCATCAACTTTCTTCTCTGAGGGATTCCTCCTGTTTCTCCTGGATTAGACCCTCTCTTTTTCCTTCCCACGCTTCCGGGCCTCTTGTCTTTGGCTCCTTCCACCCACCTCTTTTTCTTTTCCTTTCCCAGGCTTCCGGACCTCTTGCTGTTGGTTCCTTTCGCCCTTATCTTTTTCCTTCCCCTCGTCCACTCCTGTCGCATGCTTTGAGTGCATTAAACTGGGTGTGGGAGAACCTAAGGAATGTGTGCGTCGTTTAAACCGAGTATCAGGCGGTCGATAATTGGATGAAGTTCAGATACAGGTATCCTATTGGGTAGTTGAGTGGGACCGGAAAATCTTAAGTGAAAACTACAGCCAATCTCACTGTGGACTGGTCAGCTAGAGCCATTGAATGGTCCACGGTTCATGAGAGGGTATGTCAGGCTTACCCCATTCGATTGGACCCACGTCAGTTGAGGCGCCTCCAGATATCCCGCATATGCCGCTAACGTTCCAGGAAGACACTAAAGAGAAACGCTGTGTAGTCTCCTTCCTGTTGAAGAAATTTGACGACGCCCAATAAATGTGGTCCACGTAAATATGGCCGCAAATTTTTTTATGGAGGTAGTGGTAGCCTAACTGTGCCATTCACATCCGGTACCCTGCAGCGTTACAATTAGCTTTGGTTATGCTGAGCCGCATGGACTGGTAAGACTCATGACCTACGCAGTACGTGCAAGTGCCATGCCAAGTGTCGGCAGCGACTTTTATTCATCTGGACACTAGAATCCGGGAGATGGTCAGAGACTAGCAGTTCCGTATCTACCAAAATCCCACCTGGACACACGCCTATAGCGGACTGGATGGTATCTTCCACCTCTTCCCTAATTTGTCTCTTATCCATAACATAATCATCATCACCTCTTCCGACAATACGACAATGGGGAACGACGAGCAGAGCTCGCCGAACCGCTCTTTCGACAGCGAGCGGGTCTCACGTTGGCGGCGTAGCAGCACGGCTAAGGCAGAGAGGCCGCGGTCAGCATCTCGTAGGTTCTCACTGAAGAAGATCATTGGCGCTACTTTTCGGAGATCGCGACCATCATCTCTTGCTTCGGGGCGGACTGCATCTTACAATGACGAGACTGCATCTTACAATGACGAGACTGCTACCACACCCATAGTTCCTATACCATCGGTTACCTCACAGGACACGCATCCTGCCGATGATTCCAGCCGTCGGGGGGTAGACCATTCCAGACTAGATCCGTTCCGAATCAGTTCAATCCAGTCCGACCTTCCTGCTCATACCCATAGCATGGTTAAGCTCAAGTCAGATTTATCCTCAAGCCCTCGTACCTTACGACTCTCTCTAATCCCGACGTCTATCGATAAGGATCAACTTCGCAATTACCTCGCCAGCCTTACGTACGAAGCTCAAGTTTCGGACGACAATATCCTGGCGTTATCTCTGGCGCCGTACAAAAAATGGCTGGTGGCAACGGTTACATTCCGAGTGGAACCCTTAGAGTTTACGGAATGTCGTTCAAACCACATATTAGACATTCAATTGCCACCTCAACTGAGCGGGGCTCTCATTACTGTCGACACTGACTTTTATGGCATAACCCCGCTGTATCATCCTCCGCAATCCGAACCCAAATACGAGTGAGTTCACCTGTGTTTACCCGCGATACTAAGCTTGCAACTTATAATCGTTGTTATAGCCTGATCGCTGTATGTGGACTTTCTGCCCACGCATTTGGGTCGTGGAAATCACACAGTCCATCATATACGATGTGGCTGCGGGACATCCTGCCACTAGACTTCCCTGATTTCAGGGTTCTTACGTGGGGCTATGAGTCAGATTTAAAGGATCCAATAGCGAATAGGAATATTACAAGTTTTTCAAGGCAGCTTCTTATGGCTATACGCGGCGCTCGTGAGCTTGCTATGGTACGATAAAAGATCATACCCGAATATTTTCTGATCATATCTATAGGCAAAACACCGCCCAATTATCTTTGTAGGACATAGCCTTGGGGGATTGATCATCAAGCAGGGAGGTCATGTGCGGCCAGACGTCCTTGCTGGTAAGCTAATTGAATGTTAGGCATTAGTCAACGCAGCAGAAGGCAACTCTCCAAACGATAAAGAAGTCTTGGACTCTTGCCTTGGTATGTTGTTTTTCGGAGTCCCGAACAGGGGACTCAACAACGATAATATGCTGTCTTTGGTGAAGGGTATGAAAAGCGCGCCATTCGTGCACGACTTGATGGAAGGTTCCGAAATGCTACGTATACTTGACTACAGGTTCGAGCGTACCTACGAAGAGCACTTGAAATCACGTCTTGTAGTATCCTTTTACGAGATGAAAGATACAAATACAATCATAGTAAGTGGTATCTAGCAAAGGTGATATCATGGCCCAATTAATATAGTTATATTCCAGGAGACACCTGGCGGAGGGTGGTCACGGACTGGTAAGCCCATTCGTATGGTGTCCCAAGATTCTGCAACATGTTTCATCCGAGCAAAGGAAGTGCACCACCATATACCTATTATTTCAGATCATTCGAGGCTTGTGAAGTTTTGTCGTCGGGATGATCAGAACTACTTAGCCGTTTGTCTAGAGATTAATGAGATATTGTCCTGTACGTAGAATGAATGAGACCCTGTACTACAGATTATAAACACTGATTTGTGCTACCAGTTTCGGATATTCAACCTCTGCTTCGTTTCGCCATAGAAAGTGTGCAGTTGAGTGACGTCATGCAAGTTTTAATTAAGCATGATCAGGAGGAATACAAATCCCAAATACCAGCTTTGGATCCAGATGACTCACATTACTACTGGATCACTAAAAACATCGACTTCAAGGAGTGGTGGGAAGCTACTGGTTGTAGAACACTCTGGATATCAGGCCCAGCTCAACAAGATATTCGAAGGATTTCTTCGTACTTTGTGAATGCCAAGAGACAAACCTTGGGAACAGCGCATTCTGTTCTCTCCTTCTTCTGTACAGCAATGGTTGCAAAAAAACCGGTCTGGAACGTTTGCGTTCAGGCTCTCCTGTACCAAATCCTTTTGAGCCTACCACAAGAAACGCAAAAATATGAAGCCATCATGGTATTCCTACGCCAAACTGCTGAAGCTCTTATTGAAAGGCAGTCAACACCCAACGTGCAAACTTGGAAACTCAATCATTATGAATTTCCGAATGGAGTTATTGGTAGAATGCTTGATGTGTTGTCTGATATGGAACTCTGGGATGCCCTGCTCACTATTCTGGAGATTTACAGTGAGCTTGAGGTGGTAATCATCATCGATGGACTTGACCAAATTCAATCCCAGAAAGGTGATTGTGTCAAACTTCTTCGTAGTGTGGTTGAACGTTCAAATGTTAAAGCGCTTTTGACCAGCGCGATGGACAATGAGGTGGATATCTTACTCAGGGGAGTGCCGCATATTGCATATGATGTTGAAAGAAAAGGTTAGATTCTACTTCTAAAATGAATCTAGATTAACGGAACCTGCCCACAGAATGCTTGAGAATTCTCCAATTTGAGAATACTCGTTACCACAAAATTATAGAAGAGCATGAGGGTACTTTAGAGTGGCTCTGGTCACACGAAGAGTATCAGAAATGGTCAACCTCTGATGTTTCGCAACTGCTCTATATTCAGGGAAAACCAGGAAGCGGCAAAAGTACTCTAACAAAGTATTTCAAACAACATCTCATTAAACGCGAGTCGGGTGCGAAATCAGCAATCATTGCAGGTTTTTTTTACAGTTTCCGTGAGGATGAGAGCCAGAAAAGTCACTACAATATGCTTCGCTGTATCCTTTATGATATCATCCAACAAGATGAAAACTTTTTTTACCACGCTCAGCTAGAGTGTCGGAGGTATCAATCATTGCTAAGGGCACAGAATTACAACTTTGGAGAGCTCTATATGTCATTGCAGAACATCCTCCGATCAGTTGGAACTCATAAAAGAACGAAGCAGCTATACATCATTATTGATGCGATGGACGAATCCACAGATGAAGACAGGCGCAACATTCTCCAATTAATGTTCGAGTTGTGCACCGGAAATTTCTGCATTGTAAAGGTGTTTATTGCTAGCCGACCAGTTATAGAACTCGAAAATTTAATCACTGAAGCCTCTCACTCGATTATAAGGATGCAAGATGTCAACAAGTCGGATATCCGGATCTTTGTAGGTTCATTTCTTGCGAAAGATACCAGATTTCCCGACAATATTTCTAGCGAAATTTCCGAGTACATTCTCGAACATTCTCAAGGAGTGTTCCTCTGGGTGCATCTTGTTCGAATACAATTAATTGGACACTACTCGGAAGGTTGGTCGAGGGCAGGGGTCTTCGATTTTCTGAAGGGTCTTCCGAAAGATTTGGAAGAAATGTATGAACTCATTCTCGGAAACCTAGCAGAGAGAGATATTGGAAAGCAAATGTTCGAATGGGTACTATTTGCATGCCGTCCTCCTACAGTTCTAGAGCTACAACATGCTCTCGCTATCCAAAGCTCGCCTGATATTTCTGAAGAATCTCTGAACAGTAATATTATCCACGGGATTGAGAGGAGAATTATTAATTGTGGAGGCAACCTTCTAGAATGTAAAGGTCATGAGGGTATCTTCCCATCCAATGTAGGATCCTTAACGATTAACCTGAACATTTTCCAGAACCTATTGTGCAAGTAATGCACCAAACTGTTCGAGAGTTTTTCCTTCGCAAAAATGGACCCATTGCGAATTCTGCGCTCAGGATGAGCGAACACATAGCTCATAAGCGGATAGCCACTTCTTGTCTACGGTATCTAATACTTTGCACTATGGACACCACCATACAGATGATTCCATCAAACCCTGAGACTTGGAACTCCGAACATTTGGAAGCATACGTCATCCATCTAAATAAACGGCCATTGATCAACTATGTGCTCAGTCATCTTCAAGAACACATACACAGTTGTACTGAGGATAACGATCTTGAACCATATTTTTCTCAGCTTTGTGGGAGAATTATTGGCAGTCCGACAACCTACCTTGTAGAAAGCTGGATCGCTGCACATTTGTGCGAACACATCAGGAAACCAGGGCTGCCTTCAACGGATTTAAAAAATAACCTGTTACATGTCGCGACACAAAAGCGATTTCCGCGAGTGGTTGAAGCATTGCTAATCACTGGCGCCGATACTGAGGCATGCCTGCATGACAAAACACCATTAATGGTTTCTGCAGAGATGGGAGACAAGGCTACTGCCCGGGTGCTGTTAAATCTAAAGGCCTTCGTTGGCGCGAAAAATGAACACAACAAAACAGCACTGCATCTTGCAGCTGCAAACGGAGATAACTCAATGGTTAAGCTGCTACTCAATCAAGGGGCAGAGGTGGAAACCGCAGACAATAAAGGGCAAAAACCGCTACATATTGCGGCTAGCAATGGCCACCACACTATAGTTCAACAACTCGTGCAGACCTTTAATGCCAATATAGAGGCTAAAGATACACATGGGCGGACAGCCCTGCATGTTGCGGCTTACAATGGCCATGACCATATAGTCCTGCTTCTCGTGGGGAAGTTTGGTATCGGCAAAGAGGCCAAGGACCACAAGGGACGTACTGCACTGCATTATGCAGCGGCAAGCGGGCATGAACGCACCACCGAACTGCTTACGAAAAAAACTCACAGCAGACAGCAACGATACAGACAATAAGAAATGGACTGCTCTACATGTAGCGGCAGCACTGGGTCGAAACCTCGTGGTCCGAATGCTCGTCAATGATCCACGCGTTAGTACAGAAGTCCAGAATGACGAAGGGAAAACAGCACTAGATCTTGCCCGGTTTTAGTAAGTTTCGCAAACATTGTCTATTCAGAATGCCGTGATAATTGCATACTAATGCCAGCCCGGTGGCTTGCTCCAACAGTTGGTGAGTTTTCCCGTCATGGCTTCCTCACCGTCATGCCAAGGATCATTGCTAACGGCAGCCCGGCGCTTTCTAACAGCACGTTAGTTTCTCCGCCTTCATGCTCGTGATTTTATTGTTGACCACAGCCGGTTGGCCTGACTCGATAGCCTGTGAGTCTAACAGCCCCTTGCCCGTGTTCCCTCTAGCTCGTCCCAAACTAACTCCGGCCTGGTGGCCCAATCCGACAGTCGGTGAGTCTTCCGTCATGGCTTCCCTACCTTGTTACCCATTTTCTCCCACTAACGCTAGCCTGGTGGTCTGATCCGACAGGGAGTGAGTATCCCTGCACTGACATTCTTCGTCCATTGCTAATGAAAGCTCGGTGGCTTGATTCAACAGCTGGTGAATCTCCCCTCCTACTTGAACGCTATCCCTTACAAACACAAGCCCGATGGCCTTCTCCCACAGCTTGTGAGCCTCCCCGCCCATTTACGCTTTATCCCTTTCTAACACAAACCTGATGGTCATATCCGATAGCTCGTGAGTGCCCCTCCCGTTTTGGTAGCTTCCCGTGCTCACGCAAACCCGGTGGCCTGATCCGACAGCTGGTTAGTATCCTTGCCCTCTTATCAAATATACCCTTCTAACTCTAGACTGGTGGCCCGATACGGCAGCTCGTGAGTCTCCCGTCTGGACTCCGGTTGTACCTTACTAATGCAAGCCCGGGGCCGGATCAAACAGCTTGTACGTCCCCGCCTATTTATGCTATGTCCATTGCTGACGCAAGCCGGGTGACCATATTCAACAGCTCGTGAATGTTCCTGCTCTTTCACACTTCGTCCGTTGCTAACACAAACCTGATGGTCTGATCCAACAGCGAGTGAGTCTTTCCGCCTAATTGCTCATCGTCCCTTGCTAATTTAATCCCGATGGGTTGATACAACAGCTTGTGGGTTATCCCGCCATGATACTGTTTGTCCCTTACTAATGCAAGCCCGGTGGCCTAATCCAATAGCCTGTGAGCCTCCCCGGTTTCATGTTTGTCTCTTACTAACGCAAACTCTGTGTCGTGGTTCAACAGCTCGTGAATCTTCCCATCCTCTTGCATAAGTGTGGTCCCTTGCTAACATCAGAGTGGCTGAATGATCCGACAGCCCGTGAGCTTTCCTCCCTCTTACCTGTAGTTCCTTACTAACGCTAACCTACTGCCCAATCCGGCAGTTCGTGAGTCTTCCCGTGCTGTTGTCCTTGGTCTCTTCTAACGCCAGTCCGCTGGCCTGATTTGACAGCCTGTGGGTCTCTCTTCCTTCTTGTCCGTTGTCCTATGCTAAATGCAGCCTGGTGGCCTGACCCAATAGCTCGTGAGTCTCCCCGCCCGTTTACTTATAGTCGCTTGCTAATGCCAGCCGCGTGGCCTGATACAACAGCTTGTGAGTCTCCCCGCGCTGTTACTTGTTGTCCCTTATTAATGCCAGCCCGGTGGCGTGTTGTGACTGACAGCGAGTGAGTCTTCCCATCCTGTTGCCCTTGGTTGCATGTTAATACTAACCCGGTGGCCTTATTGGGCAGCCTGTGAGCCTCCACATCCTCTTCTGTCATCTCATGCTAACACAAGTCCTGTGGCCTGATCCGACAGCCCGTGAATCTCTCCCCTTCTTGCCTATGTTCCTTGCTAACGCTATCCTGGTGGCCTGATCTGACAGTTCGTGAGTGTCCCGGTCCCCACGCCGGTTATCACCATGCTGACGCGAACTTTGTGAATTGCTCTCGCAGCTCGTAAGTCTCCGTGCTCTCTTACTCGTGGCCGCTTATTAATTTCAGCCCGTTGGTCTGATTCACAGTGGGTGAGTCCCACCACCCACTATTGTGGACTCCCTTGGCCGGTCTTCGTTAACACTAGCTGGTGGCATTATCCGATAGCGTGTGAGTCTCCTGGCCTTAGTGCCCGTGGTCCTTGCCCGTCCCTGCTAATGCCTGTGCTGCGGCCCGATTCGATAGACCGTAAGTCTCCATCTTGTTACCCATAGTCCTAGCTAATACTAGCCCGTTGGCGTGATGCCATAGCGAGTGAGTCTCCCCGTCTTCTTGCTTGTCGTTATTAACAGCCTCATGACTTGATCCTACAGTTAGTAAGTTACTCCTTAATTGCCTCAAAAACATAATTTCAACGGTCGTTAACACCAATTCAATTTTTTGTTGGTGCAGCAAGTGAGTTGCTCTACTATTCTCATCAATCTTTTTAACGGTTAACCTTACCGATGTCTCAATTCCATAGAGCGTAAGTGCTGCCAAGCCTCGCAACAGTACAAACTGGTACAGGATCGAGTGCAAAACTGTACTGAACCATGTAATACCAACTGTTTGAATCCACAAACTGTACCAGACGGTCCAGACCTATATACTGGTATACTGAACTGGTTTGTACCAGTAAACTGCCGGTACAAAACTGCTAGTGTATACTGGTATAACTGAAAAACTGCCAGTTCAAATGAGCACTAATAAGAACACAGTCATTCATACGCAGGCGTGGTACACGATTTGCCATGCACTAGTAAGTATCATCGAGTAATTACGCTATTCTCACATGCATCGCCACTTTCTTTCTAGGCCAGCACACAAGGTTAGTAGGCGAAAGTGCAGCGGCAACCATACCAACAGTATAATCCAGTATACCAGTATAATTTTGCATCTGTACTGCAGTTTATAACACTCCAACTGTACCAGCAATTTCTCAAACTGTACCAACCAACTGTTTGTCTGTACTGGTATTTGATGGTATACTGGTACGAACCAGTATACTGTTGCGAGGCTTGAGTGCTGCTCAATTTTAGCTACTCTATACTAAAACTGACTTAACATAATGATTTATTCTGGTTTGTAGAACGTAAGTTTTCTTCTCTTGTTGTAGCACAAGTGCTGGTTTAACTTGAATACTATAACTTTGATAGTATGTTAGTTTCCCCATGGTAGATTTTTATTTTAAAATTGGAACGCTAAGATGAGCTGTTTGCTTTTCAACTCTACAGAAGGTGTGTTGGTCCCACCCTCCTATTGCGCTGCCAAGTTAAAATGAGTTCTGACTTGGTTGGAT